>PVJH01014999.1:0-55077 GCA_004026705.1 Nesogale talazaci | reverse complement strand
GGCCACTTTGGACTTCTCATGCCTTTGGATCAACAGATCAGGAAGGGTGTCACTGTACTGAGTGGTGTGATTGATCCAGATTATCAAGAAGAAATTGGACTGGTGTTACATAATGGGGGTAAAGAGGAATATATCTGGAATCCAAGAGATCCCATAGGCCGACTCTTAGTGCTACCATGCCCTGTGATAAAAGTTAATGCTAAATTACAGCAACCCCATCATGACAGGACATCTAATGACCTAGACCCCTGAGGAATGAAGGTCTGGGTCACCCTACCAGGCAAAAAACCACAACCAGCTGAAGTGATTGCCGAGGGCAAAGGTAATACAGAATGGATAGTAGAAGTAGGTAGTTCTACCTACCAATTACGACCACATGATCAATTGCAGAAGTGAGGGTTGTGATTATTCATGTATTTTCTGTTTATGAGCTTATTTTTTCTTTGCTCATGTATGATATATCAGCTACAATTGGACTCTGTGTTCTGATTTATATGTATGATAGATGTTTAATGTTAAGTATAAGCTTGATTTCATTGATGTCTAGAAATTCTATATGGGTAAGAAATTGTGTACAGGTGCCATGTTGGCAAGCGGTGGATTGTGATGGGTAGGTTTGTTATGCCAACATGGCCACAGAAGAGTGCTGGGTCTGTTGTGACGGCATAGTCAATGAACACGTGGGATGAATTGAAGGGCACATATAGGAGGGGGTTGGCAAGTCCCGCCCTCACTCTTGTTTCCGGATCTTCGGACCAGAGAGCTGCCTTGTTCGTCCTGTGCCTCGATCTCCAAGCAACACTACCCGTGGGACACCTAATTGTGGACTGTGTTACTGTGAGTTGAGGATCCTTCAAGCCCTACTTCGCCACGCTCCTGGGATATACATCTCTTGAGCTGGGGACTGTTGGACTCTGTTATCTGGCTGACTGTTGGTGACAGTTGGTGACTGTTGATGACTGTTGCTCTGCCGTTTGCTGCCTGTGACCAGATAGCCTGGATTGCTCTACAGAGGACTATTCAGTGGCCCTCAAGAATTGAAGGACTGCCAGTCTTCTAGATGCCTCACGCAAATGAGTTGCACCGAGCAATCTGTATTGTTTTATAGTTAACTTTTTCTCTTTTTATCTTATATATCTTTCTCAATATATAAATATATAAAAATAATTACTAGTGTCCTGAATTTTATTTCTTTAAGAGAACCCTGCCTGACACAAGGGTGGTCTGGAATTGATCATGATTGCACAACTTATTTTACAGGAGATTTAACTATAGGGGCATAGAGGGGAGATGTACTGATTATTCAATATGATTGAACGATTACTATGATTTAACGATTGAACCATTCAATAGTATGATATGTAAATTATGTGCCAATAAAACTCTTGGGGGGAAAAGAAGCTTAGTTAAAAGTTAAAAAAAAAAAAGGTTAATCCGAAGGGGCTGGTCTACTCTGTCATGAAGGTTTGTTATGAATCAGAATCATCTTGGTGGCAGTGGACAAAATACAACTTCAATTCATTTTGGATATAGAACTTACAAAAGTCTTCTTGAAGAGAAAATTTAAAAGACAGCAGACAGGGAAGACTCTCTGTTTATTAAGTGTGCATTCTGTCTACATGTGTGGTGGGAGACTTGAAAAAAAATGAGGACTTTGAAAAAGAAGATGATTCCAAAGCGAGTACTTCAGACTCTGCCATGGAGTGTGCCCACTGTTTTTAATCTTACTTCTTCCTCAGCTGCCCTGCTAACATCTTTTCTCAAGCACTAAGCTTTGGTTTTCTGTGAAATAAGCAACAGCCAGCAGCAGCTATAGCCTGCTGTGATGGGTAGGTTTGTTATGCCAACATGGCCACAGAAGATTGGTGGGTCTGTTGTGATGGCATGGCCAATGAACATGACACGCAGGATTTAATTGAAGGGCAGAGATAGGAAGGGCTTGGCAAGTCCTGCCCTCTCTCTTGCTTTGAGATCTTCGGACCAGAGAGCTACCTTGTTCGTCCTTTGCCTCAATCTCCAGGCGACACTACCCATGGGACACCTAATCAGTAGACAGTATTGCTGTGAGTTGAGGATCCTTCAAGCCCTGCTTCGCCACGCTCCTGGAATATACATCTCTTGAGCTGGGGACTGTTGGACTCTGTCATCTGGCTGACTGTAGGCGACCTGCTCGGCTGTTTGCTGCCTGTGACCAGATAGCCTGGATTGCTCTACAGAGGACTACTCAGCGGCCCTCAAGATTTGAAGGACTGCCAATCTTCTAGTTGCCTCACGCAAGTGAGTGGCACCGAGCAATCTGTACTGCTTTATAGTTAACTTTTTCTTTCTTATCTTATATACCTTTCTCAATATATAAATATATAAAAAGAACTACTAGTGTCCTGAATTTTATTTCTGTAAGAGAACCCTGCCTGATACACCTGCCTTAAATTCTTTTTAATTAAAAAGAAAACATAATTAATGTAGCTACTTGATGGCTTCCTGGCAGCACATACCAAATAAGGTTTTATCCTTACTTTTCTACTTCTCTGATTTCATTCCTAACATAAAATGTCATCAGTTGCAGCCCCAATGTTTCTTGAGCATGTACCACATACAGAACATTGTAACTGTGAAGTTATTTATAACATTTGAAATTCAGTGACGCTGTCACTGCTAGGAAGGGGTGCCTTTCTAGGGACTATTAAATCTAAAAGAACAACTTGATCTGTATTGGAAGACACAAGGTCAGAGCGCTCCTTAGAGGCAAGGATGGCATGACTTTGTCTTACCTACTTTGGATATGTTGTCAGTAGGCTCCAGCTCCTTGTGAAGAATATCGTGCTTGGTTAAGTGAAAGGAGGAAGGTCCTCAGTGAGATGGGTTAGCACAGTGGGCTCAGGCATTGCAAAGATGGTGCAGGGCTGTGCAGAGTTTCGTTCTGTGGTACGTAGGAGACTTGTATGTGTCAGAGCTGACTCCATGACCCCAGGCAGCAACAAAGTTAATGCTGTTAGTTGCTGTCACATTGATTCCAAGTAAAGCTGGAAGAACCATTTTCTGCTCTTGTAACAAACAACAATTGTCGGTGTACTTGAGTTTATTATTTTTATTTTTAAAATCATTTTAATGGGAACTCATCGATAGCAGAACATTTCACAGTCCAGTCACATCAAGCAGTGTTGCAAAACCTTGTTTGTTACCACAATCAGTTTCAAAACATCCTCTTTCTCTGGACCTTTTTGATGCCCCTTTCTTTCCCCCAAACCCTTATTATTGTTACTATATATTGTTACTATCTTACTCAAATAGATTCATTTACCTATAATTCTGTTGTTCATGCCCCTTGATTATGGTTATACTGCCATCATTGCTAGGAGCTCCTTCTTCCCTCCTTTACTACCCTCTCTTTCCGTACTCCCAGAAAACCAGTACTCCTGTTACTTTTTCTGGGAGGTTACCTACGGTGGCCTTCATGCATCGAACAATCTTAATATTACCAATAACTATATGCAAGTCTAACATGGTTAATAGTAGGGATAGGAAATGTTAAAGGACTAGACTTGCAGAGGTCCTCAAACTTTTTAAACAGGGACCACTTCACAGTTCCTCAGACTATTGGCGGGCTGGACTATAGTTTTTTTTTTTTAAAGCTATGAACAAGTTCATGCAGTTCCAGGAAAGCAGCAGTAACAAAAACACGTGACGGGTCAGATAAATGTCCTCGGTGGGCCACATGTGGCCCACGGGTCATAGTTTGAGGACACTTGGACTAGAGGATAGTTATGTGTTTCATCAATGTTCTACTGGACCCTGGATATATCATCTTTTCTTTTTATGCCTTCTGTGAAGGACTGTTCAATTATCTTCTAGGTGGGTATGGAGGTCTCCACTACATCCACACTCCTCCACCTCAATTTCTTTGCTTATTTTTGACCTTCTGGTATTTACTCCTGTTGACATCTCATGATCACACAGGCTGATGTGTTTCTCCTATGTGGGATTTGTTGTTTCCCTTCTAGAAGGCTGCTTGATGTAATCATTTTAAGAGGGGGTACTCAAAAGACTCCAGAAAAAAACTTTACTGGTAGAGCTTTCATAGTATGCATTTTCCTCACTAAGCAAGCATCGAGCGACTTACTCTGAGAAAGTACACCCAGTGGCGTTACTGGGGAAGATTTTCTCTGGACATAGTGAATCTTTTGTAAAAGCAGTTTTGCTTAAACCTCATTTTTTGTGTGTGTGATGGCCAATTTAAATGAACAGCATGTAAGTGTGAAATTTTGTTACCCGCTTGGGGATAAACTCTTGTGATGTTGCACACAGCTTACAAGGACAACACAATGGGGAAAACTCACGTGTTTGAGTGGCTTTGTTTGAAAAAAGGTGAAATGTTGACCGACAACAAACCTCATCCTGTACATCCGTCAAGTTCCAGAACAGATGAAGATGTCAGCAAAATTTATGCATTTGTGCTCAAAGACCAATGACTCACAATTGGAGAAATGAGGAAATTATATAAATTATCTTGGAACTTGGTTCAGGGTGTTTTAACAGAAGATTTGGGAAAGAAAAGGTTTGGTGTGAAATTTGTGCCTTGGTTTCTGACTGACCAATAAAAAGAGCACTGAGTGGAAACTTGCCACGTGCTGAAAGAAGAACTCCTAAGTGATCCAGGCTTTTTTTGAAAGGTCATTAGTAGTGATGAGACATGGTCCTATTTTTATTATCCTAAGACCCCAAAGCAAACATCAATCAAGCCAGTGCAGTGGAAGACACCATCATCATCTCACCCCCAAAAATTTGTCAAGTGAAATCAAAGGTCAAGTTGAGGTTCATTTTGTTTTTTGATGTGAGAGGGATAGTGCATTTGGAGTTCCTTCCATCAAGTCACACTGTTAATCAAGCTCTTTATTAGAGGTTCTGAAAAGACCTGATTAGTGGCAGACAAGGGGTTTGTTTTTCCATCATGAGAATGCACCGGCTCATGCAGCATGTCAGTGCACCAGCTTTTGGCACAAAGCAGTATGTCTCTCTCTTGCCCCACACACCTGACTCCCTGACCTCGCTCAGTGAAAGTTCTTTTTGTTTTGTGATTGCAGAGGTACATTCAAAGGATAGTAATGATATGATTTAGAGGAAGTTAAGAGTCATCCAAACAGATGAGTTTGAAAAATGTTTCCAATGGCAGCTGCTTTGAAGGCAAAAAGTTTTCTTTGTAAAAAAAAAAAATATATATATATATATATATGTACATAGCTTTGAAAAAAATCTGTTTTTTATGGTACCCTCTCATATATTTTAAGTACCTTCTAACTTAGGGAATCAAGTTTCAGCATTATATTCAATAATATTCTTTTATAACCCATAGGCTTTGGCTGCCTATTTTTTTGAAGTAGATTATCATTCCCTTCTTATAAATCTGTCTTGATCTGGACACTCTGTTGAAATCTGCCAATGTGTTAGCCCAGTTTTACTAGAGAAACAAATTCACAAACATGCATACATATATAAGAAAGAGGTTTTTATATAGGAGCAATTGAACATTGAGAAAACATTCCAGCCCAGTCCAGTACAAGATCATAAGTCCCACATTAGCCCATATGTCTGATACCAGTCTGTAAGTCCTCTTCAGATTCACGAAGCACATGCAATGACACCAGGACAATCACAGGCCAGTGGGTGCAGGCTCTTGTGTATTCAGTGGTGGTAGAAGCATCTCAGCACTGCTCTTTCCGTTTCCAGGGCACAGGGTCTATCAGCAGGCTGCCACATGTCTCGTCAGCTGCAGGGTCTCCCAGGGAGTGAGTGCTGTCAGCAGTAAGTCGCCAAGGAAGTGAACGGAGAGAGATAGCATCTCTGCCTCCAAGAAGGAATGACCACATTTCCCAGATTTCTCAGGCGACGGCCGTGCTCACACCGAGGTCTCATTGGCTAGCTCTATATCGACAGGCTAGACTCCATCCCGACACTCTTACTTCTCAAACTGACACCATGGTAGCTGACTGCCACAGCCCACCATGAATATTTCTACTGATCTTTTGAATATGAGATATTTGTGTTGTACCTTCCAGCCTCATAGAAGCCCATCAACCACCATAGTGTGATAAACTTGCCGGCTGCTGGTGGGGGAACTACTTTAAATCATATAAATCTTTTATATGAAAGAAAACTTTTTTCTAAATGTAAAAGGCTGCTGGATTCAATCTTCAAGTCATGGTTCCCTGGCTGAGGGAAAATCTGAGGAGGGATGGTTTTCATTGCTTTGCTTTTACAAAGCACTTGGCTCTCTTCCAACCAGTTGGATTCATGGTAGATTGTTCATTACATATGTTTAATGGAACAGGAAATTGATACAATTGAAAAATATGCATTGCTGCCCAATCTCTGAGAGTGTTCCATTTTTAACCAAACAAGGAGAGAAAATGTAATAGTTTATAGCACTTTTAATTACTTAAACAATATATGTTTGCTATAGAAATATTAGATACAGATACAAACAAGAAGAAATGAAAAGTCATCTTGTTTATCTACAGATAACTGTTATTAGCATTTTCCCATATATCCTTTCAATCTTGTTTTTCTGAAATATATGTGTTATATCAATTGACTCACATTGTTCACTTAATATAATATCATTTTTCTTTAATTAAATTTTTTTCATGAGTAAATATTTTTATAGCAGTCTTAAATGGCTACATGGTTAATAATTGCACTTTTATGTACTTTGTTATTTTAATTTATTCTTCTATGTCGACTCTGTAACATTTCCAATTTTTAGATATTACAAGTTTCCTCTTAGTAAACACACTTAAACTAATTTTATGCATACTCATGAATATTTTCTAAGTAAAAAAGTCACTTGTAGTTTAATTACTTTGTCAAAGAAACTGCTTATCATTTATAATTTGACATATAATGTTGGGTTGTATTACAGGAAAGTTATACCAATCACAATAATACTGAATATTCATTTCTCTACTCTCTTGCCAATCTTAGGTGAGAACTAGCATTTCATAGTTTTAATTTAATTTCTTCAGTTCCTAGCATGATTCAGCAATAATTTTCTTGATCACTTAAAGGTTTTTCTCTTTTGTAATTTGTTGGCCCAGGTTCTTTGCCCATTTTTTCCTATTTTTTCTCCATGTGTTCATCTTACTGCTATTGAAATAATATTCTCATTTTCTTTTGAAATAACAATGCAGGGTATTTTTTTTCCTAAATAACACTTGTGAGTATTTGAGCTATAATAAAAAAAAACCTCATTGCCATCAAGTTGATTCCCATTTATTGGAACCCCAGTGGCATAGTGACTATGTGTTGGGCTTCTAACCACAAGGTTAGCAGTTCCAAACCACCAGCCACTCCACACGAGAAAGACGAGACTTTCTACTTCTGTAAAGTATGACAGTCTCTGAAATCAGGCAGTTCTGTCTTGTAGAGTCTCTATGAGTTTAATTAAAAGGGATAATTATATATGATTATTAATCATGAAAATTAAAAATACATGAATAAATATAAATACACTTAGATTTTAAATACCTGTCTTTTATTAAACAAATTTTGCGAATAACTAAGCACAGCCTCCAATTCCACTAAGAGCAACCAGTATAGAATATAGCACATTGGTGCTGAGCCCCGGTGGCATAGTGATTGAGTGCGGGACAGCGGCCCACTGGTTTGATGGTTCAAATCCTGCAGCAGCTCTCCAGGAGCAAGCCTGGGTAGCTCCCATGACCATTTGAGGGCAGTGATGCCGCCCCCCTCCCCCCCCCCCCGCAAAGAATCTAGCAGATGAAAATCTCTCAGATCATTCATGAGTCATTAAGCACGATTCAGTACATCAAGAGTAGGACAGAAGTCGAGGGGTTTAATTCTACCACATTGGCAGTGATATTTGACTGTCTTAACTTCAAACATGCTCCTGACTAATGGCAAGTAGTATTTGGACAGCTAGGGTTACCGGGCAAGTCAATGTGAGACTCCAATCACATGAGCCAGGAAGAACAAAAAGTATCCCATTGACTTACATGTGAGCCAGAATAAGCTTTTCTCTGATTTCTTTAGTGGTAGCAAGGACACAAGTGATACCTGTCTTCATATTATTATTGTCAAGCAGGCACTTGGTAGTATGGGACGAAGAGGTAGAGTATCAGCAAACATTCTAACGAGCAGATCTTAAGCACGAAGAGATAAAAGTGACTGACCTAGCAGGTCTAACTAAGATGATGGTGTTGGAGAAATTTTAAAGAAGATATATTATCTTCTAGTAGAATAATCACACGTCAAAGTTCAATGAGACCATCTACATGCACCAAGAAAATGGATCTACAGCCTAATGTGGATCTAATCTTAAAGACACTTCTTGTACTTATCACTCATTATAATGTAATAGCCAGGCAGGCAAAACCACACTGAAGCATTTTTGAGTTGTTCATCTAAACACATAGTGCTCTATTTTATGCTTTCTGCTTCATAATAAACTCCGATTTCTAGTTTAATATTTTCATGAAGAAATTCAAATAGATTATGAAAAAAATACCATTGATAAGACATGAATTGAATGCTGGGCTATACACTGAATCCCACTAATTTATGAGTTCATTTATTTGTAGTAGTGTGAAATTTAAGATCCTTCCACAATGCTGACTAAGTGCTTTGGGGAAGGATTCCGTCCAGTGATAAAATAAAACCTTTTTCAGGTTGTTCTTGAGTTTGAGAAATCATATTTTAAAGCTCTTGTCTTCTCCAGTCTTTAGAGAGGCATGCTTATTAATGTTCCCATCATTGAGGGTGTGTGTCATGCATCCCTGCCTATCCTCAAGCATTTCCTACCCAACCTACCCCATTTCTTCAAATGCAAGCATTTTCAAGGTGGGAAGTCCTTTGAATGACATTTTCTGAATTGAAAAGACTGGCTAGAAAAAAAACAGATTAACCCACCACCCCAAAAAACCCTTTCAATTGGAAGGTACTACAGATGTCATATCATTCCATAATTCAATCATATCGAGAAGTATTGTACAACTCTTACCACAGTTTCAAACATTCTCTTCATTATTGAGCTCCTTATATCATCTCTCTTTTATCAGCTGTGCTAGATTGGGTTGACTAGAGAAATAATGCCAGGGATACTGATATGTGTCTAACAGAGAACTTTATATCAAATAGTAATTGTGTATTAATCAAACATCCTAACTCTGTTCAGTTCAAACCCATAAATCCAATATGAGCCCCTATGTCTGATACTTGTCTATAAATTCCTTTTTAGATTCTTGCAACACATGCAATGATGCAGAATGCAGGAAGATCACAGGCTGGTGGGTGGAAAGTCTTATGGATCCAGTGGTGAGGGAAGCATCTCAGCACTGGCAGAGGCTTCCACGTGGTTCCTTCAGATTCAGGCCTCTGGCTGCCACCAGTGTGACTCCATGTAGCTTGTCAACAGGAAGATGAAGCAGAGAGAGTATATGTCCTGCCTCAGGGAGGGGTGGGGGAGGAGAGAGAGAACATTCCCAGAAACCTCATGAGAAAGTCATGCCCACAAGGAGTGATCATCCAGTTGTGACCTGATAGACAGGCTAGACTCCACCTCTGCATTCTTTCATCAAGTTGATAAGTTCTCTCAATCAAAAAAGGAATCAGGAATATAGATCACTTTTTTCTAGAAATCATTTTCTTAAATTAGAGTCTACATCAGAAACTTTGATTCTATATTTAATTGGCATTATTACTTCATAAGGCAAGATGTCCAGCAAAATCATTCTTGGTTGATGACAATTAAACCATCCCATATACCTATCATACAATATGCTACATCTTTTGCTATAGTTGAATTTATGCCTATGGCTCATTCAAGAATCATGCCAAATGATTCAGTATGCTCATTAAGTATGGAAGTTAGTTATGTTTTTAAGTCAATAAAATTGGCTGGTAAAAACATGAAAAGAAATCTCAGCATTAGTGTGAATCTGATAAAAATATGAGCTCAGACAATAATTAGAGGATTTCAAATGTCTGACAATGCCCAGGATGGTCAAAGATACATACAAACAGGACCATCCTGTTTCCTCATCTTCTCCTGAAACATTCCAGAGTCAACATTCCATATGAACAGAAGGCTTGTCTGCTCAAAGGGAGCATGAATTAGTATCAGCGATGTGGCAATAGCTAATAAAATTAAAGGCAGGTAAACCTGCACCCAGCCACAACACTCTAGAGGATATTTAATGGAGAAATCCTTGCACATAGGCATCAGGAGTTCAAGATGAGGATGCAACAGAACTATTTAGATAAGAAAAACAAAACACTTGAAAATACTCCAAGTAACAAAGGACCCAGGAAATGAAATATATCATGCAGTAGAAAAGAAAAGTCATATATGATCAATATAGATGAGACTGAAAAACATAATAGTAGTTTTAATATAAAAACAAATGCCAAGTGGTATGTATACTTTAATGTATTTTAGAGAGAATAGTATATATTGTTAACTTAAGCACATGTATATTAAGTATAAAATAGCCTGTTGTGATGTTAGAAGCTATGCTAATGTGTTTCACAGACCAGTAGAGTCCCCGTTGTGGACACATTTCAGCAGAACTTCCATACTTAGGCAGACTAAGAAGAAAAAACCTTTCACACATACACAAAAGGAAGAAAATGTGTCAATGAAAATCTTATGGATAGCAGCAGATCATTGTTTGATATCACGACAGAAGGTGACACACCCCCATTTGGAAGACATCAAATACAACAGAGTGAGGACTGCCTCTGACAGTAGGTGTGCCCTTAACGGTGTTCATGGAGTAAAGCATTCAAAATCTGATATGGCTTGATTTGAAATGGAAAAAAGTAGGTACAACCACTCATGGATCAGCAGAATATGGAATGTACAAGGTATGAGTTAAAAAGAAAAAAGTCCTCAAAAGTGAAGTGAAATGCCTGCTAACTGGTGTCCTAGGTATTAGTGAACTGAAATGGAGTGATATTAACCATTCTGAATGTCTCAATGCCAGGAAAGACAAACCACAGAGGAGTGGTGTAACTTAGCATTGGAACATCTATCCTGAAAAGCTATGATGCCAGTGACAGCAGAATAAGCATCCACTTATAAGAAAGACTAGTTAATAGCACAGTGTTCAAGTTGACACAGCAATCACTAATGTCAAAGATGGAGAAATTACAGATTTTCATTTAGTTCTATAGTCTGAAATTGATATAGCACACAGACTAGATGCATTGATAGTTATCGACAATTGGAATGCATAATTTGGAAAGACAAAAGAAGGTTTAGGAATTGGAAAATAGGATTCTGGTGAAATCAATGACATTGAAGATCACATGCTAGAATTTTATAAAGTCACCTTATTTATTGCAATGACATAAACAGTGGCTACACATGAGGACTTCCCGTGCAGCAAACTATTCAATACAACGCAAGCTTTGATCTAATTGTTTAGATTTTATTTTTTTATTTGATCTATTTTTAAAAACTATTTGTACTAGCACATAATTCATATATAATACAAATCAGTAGTTCAAGCATATCTTAATATGTTATGCAATCATCACCACAATCAACTTTATAACGTTTTCTCCTTTCTTGTACTCATTGTTGTTAACTCCTTGTATTGTTCCAATCTCCACTGCCCTTGCCTGTCAATAATTCTTAATCCAGTTATTGTCTTTATAGATTCATCCATTCTGAATTTCATATGCAGAATACCATACAAGTTTAAAGGGGGAATATGCCAAAACAATGACAAAATCAGAGAAAAATCTCAATAGAAAAGAAAGCACAAAATATCAAAAATAGAAACAACTTTAGGACTGAGCCCCAGTGACATAGTGGTTGAGTGTGGGACTGCAGCCCACTGGACTAGTGGTTCAAATCCAGCAGCAGCTCTCCAGGAGCAAGACTGGGCCTTCTACTTCCACCAGGGGGCAGTGATGTCCACAAAAAATTAGAAACAACTTTAAAATTGATCAAAAGGGAGATCAAATGATAAAGTGTGACATTTGAGTCCCACTAGACCTGTCATGCATTTCTATATAATGCTCTCTGTCTTCAAATAAGGCTATTCACAGGCCTCAACTTTGGTCAGAAGGGATTCACTTTCATTTAGAGAACTTCTACGGAACTGGAAAATAATAATAAAAGTACTAACATTGATAAAAAATACAAAGAAAATTAAAAAGAAAATCTCAGTGAGGCTTCCTGTTTCTTTAGTACTGTTCTTGTGGGTACATGTCTGTTATTTTGGGCAGAGGATGGGTGGACACCTAGGAGGACACTGCAGAAGAAAGAAGGAGGGGAAAACAATGAAAAGCATTGGTTTGGTAATGAGAATTCCAGCACCGAGCTATCCATTCAGTGCCCTGGAGGTCAAAGAAGTCAGAGGTTTGGCAGACTGAGTGAGCACAGGGACCAGGAAGGATGGGCTCATGCAGGGGAGGGGCGGTGCACAGAAGTTGCTTCTGTAGCTGGTTAGTGGTAAATGTGTGTCTGTCCCCAAATATTGCTGATTCTCCCATTTTAAGAAACTTTGGTGTACTTAACTTTTAAGGTGATTTTTCCTCTGTCCTCGGGGAACCGCTTCGTTAGTTGCTAAGGAGATTTTTTCTGTTGTTTGCTGTTATCTGGTTACCTTAGTTCTCTGTCTCCTTCGTCAAGTAATATCTTAACTACTGCTTCCATGAGCATGGTTGTGGAAGGTTTTCAGTAGCTAAATTCTTAGAAGTTAGCAACCTGTTCCTTCTTCGTAGTCTCCTCATAGTCTGGAAATTCTGTTAAATTACTTTCCCTGCTGGCATTTGAAATACCAGTAACACAGCTTCATGCATTGCAGCAATTCATAAAATACAGTACAACAAACTGGAGGATAAGTGGTAGTGTCTCCTGATCAGTGGAGAAGAGGTTGAAGCTATCAAGGAGTTCTTGGACTCTCCATCAATGTTCAGGTAAGATGCTGTCAAGAACTCAAATAATGAGTGGCATTAGGTCAGTTGTGCTGCACAACACCAACATCTCTCGGTCATCCAATGGATTCTGACTTCCTGTGACCCTGTAGGACAAAGTAGACTATGCATCTTTATTGGAATGAAATGCCTCATGTTTCTCTTGCAGAACACTTCAGAGTTGCAAACTGCTAACCCTGTAACCACCAGGTCAGCTCGTAACCCACTACACCATTAGGGAAAGAACTCTTTTTAGGGAAAGAGTTGAAAACCAAGGGTGTTACCTTGAAGACTGAGATGTGCCCTACTCAAGCCATGATATTTTCTATCACCTTATATTCACGTGAAAGTTGGATATTGAATAAGAAAGACCCAAAAGAAGTGATGCTTTTAAAGTAAGTGCTGGTGAGGCGTAATCGAAGCATCAGGAGCTTCTAAAAGAACAAATAAAGCTGTCTTGGAAGAAATTCTGCCAGAATGGTCCTTAGGCGTCAGGATAGTGAGGCATCATCTCACCCACTTTGGGCATGTTTTCAGGAGAAACTAGTCCTTAGAAAAGAACATCATGTTTGGGTAGCCAAAACAAACGAAAAAAAAAAATAGACGATCCTCCACAAGGTGGATTGGTCCAATGTCTACATCAACGTACTCCTCTCTCCTGTGAGGATGGGGCAGGTCCTGGCAGTTCCTTAACATAGGTTGACTCTGAGGTGGATCCCTCGCAATGGGGCCCAACAGCCACCACAATATTACTCTGCAATAAATAGGATATAACTGGTCACATATCTGCAGGACATCAATGGCCACATAACAATGCCTCCTGGGAAATTTTCTACCGATGTTGCGCTTGTGAAAAGCTGAGCTAGAATGAGGGAAAAAGAAAAAGCTGCTGCCTCCTGGACAGAGAGGCATCTCATTTTCTTGGATTTCTTTATAAGGTTTCCAGAAACATTCATACCAATTTCCAGACTTACTTTTGCCTTTAGAATCTGCAGATCCTGGGAATGTATAAACGCCCTATTGCTTAGCAACCATTCTATTGTTTTCACGAACTTGTTAAACGAGTGAATGTATTTTGATGACAAGACAGCTTTGTTCATGCCATGCTCCGGGCCACCATGTAAGAATAAGAGATAACAAAATGAAATATTGCAAAGTTCATGTCCCCAGTCACTTCTCACGCAAACCCTCATAGCTGGATTAGAGAAGAAGCTTTTTTTTTATATGAGCAGATTTAAAAACTGAACAGGAGAGGCATACTGATGCTGAAATAATTATATTACGTACGTACACATCCACATTTCCCTTTCTTGATAGTTGGATGACCTATCGTGCATAAAATGCAAATAGAAGTGCTCTGTAAATTGTCATCTTTGACAGTTTCAAGACCCTGAAAGTGATTCTGGCTTCCCTTATACTGTTGCATGGTACAAGCACAGACTGCACTGGAAAGAAACTGCTCAATGATCCAGGTTTCCCATTTACATGGACTCATGCAACCAGTCCCTTTGTAAAAAGAAAATGCTATGTGTTGATGTAAGTTAAATAAAATCAGCATTATAAACAATTCTAACTTGCTATTGTGTGCCATGGAGTCGGCTCTGACCCATTGCCACCCGCTGCACAACAGAACACGGCATGGGTCTGTACCATCCTCACAATTGTTCCACTGTCATAGCCACTGTGTCAACCCATCTTTTTGAAGGCCTTCCTCTTTTGGGGGGTGGTGTGGGGGCACCTTCCACTTTTCAAAGCATGATATTCTTCTCTAGGGACTGGTCTTTCCTGATAATACATCCAAAGTATGCGAGACAAAGTCTTGCCGTCCTTGCATCTAAAGAGCACTCCTACCTTACCTCTTTTAATACAGATCCACTTGTCCTTTTAGCAGTTCATAGTTCGATCTTCTTCTCCAGCATCATGATTCAAATGTTTCGATGTGTCTATGGCCTTCCTATTCAGTGTTCAACTTTCACGTGCGTATGATGCAAGGAGATTACCATGGCTTGGGTCAAGCCCACCTTAATCCTCAAGGTAGCATCCTTGTTCTTCAAGGCTCTAAAGAGATCTCTGGCAGCAAAGTTACCTAATGCAATTTGTCTTAGGATCTTTTGATTTCTATGAATATTGATCGTGGATCCAAGGAAGGCAAAGTCCTTGGCAACTTCAAACTTTTCTTTTATTAATCACGGTGTTCCCTATTGGTTAAGTTGTGAGGATTTTGGTCCTCTTTGCATCCAGTTGTAATCCAGACTGAAAGCTGCAATCCTTGAGCTTCATTAGCAAGAGTTTCAATTCCCTCTCCCTTTCAGGGAGTAAAGCTGTGTCATCTGCCTACCACAGATTGTTAACAAGCCTTGCTCTCATTCTGATGCCCCCTTCTTCTTCATATAAGCCAGATTCTTTGAGGATTTGATCAACATACAGATTGAGTAAATATGATGAGAGAACATGACCAAGAAGCACAGCATTCCCGACTTTAAGCCACACAACATTCCCTTTCTTCTGTTGGCACAACTGTCTCTTGGTCCCTGTTAACTACAGCCTATCATGATCCACACAGTTGAATGCTTTTGCATACACAATTAAATGCAAGTAAACATCTTTCTGGCATTTGCCGCTTTAAGCCAAGAGCCTTCTGCCATCAGCAATGATATCCCTAGTTCCATGTCCTCTTCTCAGTCCATCCTGCATTTCTGGCAGTTCTCTGTCAAGTCCTCACTTTTTTTTAAATCTAGTCCTGTAATAAGGAGATCCAGTGGCATAGTTGGTTCAGCATTTGGCTGCTAAGAAAAAGAGCTCGCAATTTAAATATATCAGTAGTTCTGTCAGGATAAAGGTGAGGTTGTCTACTTAAGAGAGAGAGAATCTGGGTCTTAAAAACTTGAAGTTAAACAAGCAGCCATCCAGCAGTGAAGCAACAGGTCCACATTGAAGAAGCACACCAGCTGGTGTGATCATGAGGTGTCATCGTGATAGGCATCCAAAGACCCATAACAAACAAACGAAAGCATATTGTTGAGAATGAGTGGGGTCAGAGCAGAGACTCAAAGCCCGTCTGTAAGCAGTGGTACGTATACCCCTGGAATGGTCACAGGGAAGAGATGAGTCGGTAAGGATGCAGTAAAGAACTGATGAAACACAATATTTCTCTGGTTCCTTAAGGTTTCTTCACCTCCTCCCCCCCCACACACACACACATTCATGACCTCTGTGGCGGTCATGTGCTTATGTTAATTTCATAATTGAGATGTGGGGGTGGTGTCTGGCCTGTTAATCTGGCGACAGCCATTGAGAAGCCAATGAGGCCTCTGTGTGGGCATGGCTTTCTCCTGATATATCTGGGTAATCTCGTGATATTTCCCTCGTGAAGATGAGAAGCTATCTCCCCAGTTGTTGGGAGTTAGCCTTAGAGAGGATTAATCACGGACAAGACAAGATAGCAGCATCTGAGGAGCCAGAGAAGCCACATGGCTTGGCCCTGATGGACCAGACCTCTGAAGCTGGAGAGGCCAGGTGGAGACTGCTGCCAGCGATAAGTTGCTTCTGCCACCACTGGATGCTGTTGAGGAACCCTGAGCCCTGGAAGCGAGGAGCCATGGGAAGACCCCTGCCAGCGCCGAGATTCTGCACCCACTGACCTGTGACTTCGTGAGTCGGAAGGAGATATTATAGACAGGTATCAGGCATATGGGCTAATATCAGACTTATGACTTTGAACTGGACTGGGTTGGGATGCTTTCTCAGTAATTCAATCTTTTTGTATATAAACCCTTTCCTTATATCCATATACGTGTCTATGATATTTGTTCCTCTAGTCTCCCTGGACTAACAGATCCTCAGTGCTGATTTTCACTTAGGACTAGACCAGAGCATGTAACCAGGTATAGATAAGAGATAAAAGTTTATGACACACATAATCCAGGACAGGAATAGGAATAGTGATACCTAGTAGGGTAGGAGGAAGGAGGGGAGAAGAAAAAAGGAAGGGGTAACTGATCCCGGTGATTGACACATAACCACACACACCCCTCGACAGGGGGAAGAGTATCAGGAACCAGGGGGAAGGGAGACAGCGATCAGTGTGAGTTAAGAAAGTAGTAATACTTTGTAATCTATCAAGGGGTCAAGGCAGAGAGAGCAGAAAATGAAGAAGCCCTGATATTGAGGGGCTTAATAAAAACTAAATGTCTAGAAAAGAATGATGGCAGCATATGTACAACTATGCCTGATAAAATTGATGTATGGATTGTAATAAGAGCCTCCAATTAAATAATCTTTTAATAAACAATCAAAAAACTTCAGTGGAGCACTCCGTATTATAGAGTTGCTGTGAGTTGGGAAAGGCTCAAGGGACAGTGTCTGTTCCTGCACAACGAAAGTCCATGTCATGTATCTGAAACCGTCCCTAATTAGGAGGTAAGGTAGGATGGGGAGAGTACACAGATGTTTGTGCTACAACTATCGAGATTTTAAGTTGCCTTTTGTTTGTTTTTGTTTTGTGGGCATCAATGCCCCTTGGTGGGAATAGGAGGCCCAGTTTTGCTCCTGGAGAGCTGCTGCTGGATATGAACCACCAACCCTGTGGACCGCAGTCCTGCACTCAACCACCATGCTACCGGGGCTCAGCCTGATTTTAAGTTGTTTTGAAAGCAACGCAGAGATAAAATCATGAATTCATTGAATAAACTATGTTAACATGTACAGTTTGAGGAGAATATTTTCTAATTTGGAAAATAATAAGTCTGTTTATGAGAAAGCCTTCATGGAGGAAATAGATTGGTATCTGAACCTTGAAAGAGAAGTAAAATTTAGAGAAGTAAAGAAGAAAGTATGACAAGTGGTAGTTATTACACTACATTCTTCCCAAGAGTGCTGTAATGTATATAGTAAGACACTACATGATAAAGACTATGCAACCTCTCAAGGAGGCTGGTGTCAAAATGGTTAAGCACTCAGTTATTGAAACATGAGGTCCATGGCTCAAACTCACCAGTTGCTCTGTGGGAGAACGTACTGGCAGTCGACCTCCTTGAAGATGACATTCTTTAAAACCTGTGCGGCAACTCTACTCTGTCCTGTAGGGGGATTTATGAGTTAAAATGGCCTTGACAGCAATGCAATGGAAGGTCAACTCTCTGTCTTGCTTAGCTTTTTCATTGGTAAAATAGGATAGTAATAAGAACCAATTTCATAGTGCTGTTATAAAGATTAACTGAAATGCCATATATAAATAGCTAAAATAGTATTTAATTCAAGAACTCGAATGTGTACTCTGTATACATTATATAAATATATGTTGTGTGTAACTTCTCATGGGCTTCAATCATGTTTGTCTCACCACTGAGAACAATAGGACTTGGTTTAATCAGGAATGTTCCTCAGAGGTTATATTTCCAAGTGGGTTTGTTTGATTGGGTCCCAGAGATATTAATTTGTTCTCACAGGAGATGTTTCTCCAACTGTTTCCAATAAAGGATTAGTTTCTTTTATCTCCAGTCTATTGTAGTCAGAATGATTGAATCAAAGTATATGCTCCTATATACAATGGGATATTTTTCAGCTATAAAAATGAATGCAATACTAATACATGTTACAACAAGAATGCTCCTGGAAAACTTCATGCTATGTGAAAGAAGACAGGCACAAAAGAAAAATATTGTCTGACTTCAATAATGTGAGATATCTAAGATTGACAAAATCATACCAACAGAAAGTATGGTAGAGTTTATTAGAAGCTTAGAGGTGAGTGTTATTGTTCAATGGGTCTTGGGTTTCTTTTTGCATAATAATAAAGATCTATAAATAGTGGTGATGACTATATGACATTATGAATATGATACATTGAATTATATTTAAAATGGTTAATAGAGTTAATTTTATCTCACATTGTGCTACTTACATGATTGCCTGTCAATTTGAAGGGATGGAGTCTAGTCTGTCAATCAGGTCTTAACCAATGAGGTCTTTGTGTGGGCATGGCCTTCATCTGAGAATTCTGGTAACTGCTGTATTTCCTCCTGGGAAGTGACAGGCACTTCTCTCTTTCTGCTCACTCACAGAGAGTGACAAGACACATAGTGCTATACCCTGGGAGCTGGAAAAGCCACATGGACCTATCCTGATGCAACCAAACCTTTGGAGCCCAAGAAGCCATGTAGAGACCCCTGCCAGCACTGGGATGCTTATAACGCCACTGCATGACTTCCAACCCACTGGTCTGTGATTCTCTTGGATTCAGTATCATTGCATTCAACTTCATTGCATGTATTTCATGAATCTAAAGAGGAATTTAAAGATTGGTATTGGACATATGAGCTAATATTGGACATATGAGCTAATATTTGACCAATGGACTTGATATGGACTGGGCTGGGACATTTTCTCAACATTTACATATAAATCTCTTTCTTATGTCCATATGCGTGTCTATGCATTTGTTTCTCTGGTCAACCAAGACTAAAACACACATACATTTCACTGCAAAACTAAAAAAACACACAATAAGTTTAAATACTAGAAACTTAAAATGGAGAAGGCAAAAATAAGTCAATTTTAAAATTATTATCTTATGTAGGCATAATATTACCCTATCAAATTACTATAAATGCTTATTCTCCCTCTGGATCTATTGTCTCACAGATGGTAGCAAGTTTTTTGGGGGACAGTTTCAGTAGAACATTCCAGGTCTAATGAGACCTGTACTTCTAATACTTTGCACCAATAGATTGATCAAGCTGCTGGGTTACACACAAATACCAAGTCATTGTTTGAACTGTGCATCATCTGGTTCATAAATGAGCAGTGCCCTCTTCCCTCCCTCATTCCCCTATGGCTCTTCCCTGGGCCTTCCTTTCTGCTAGTTATAAGCCAGGGCATGGGAATGCAAGCATAACTACTGACAGTGTCCAAACCCCCATTAAACAGTCAGTTCTGTTGAATAACATGAGTCATTTCTTTTATTTGTCATTGAACTTGGAACTTAAAAACTCCCATAACATGTCTTGAATTTCCTTAACTTACAAGACCCCATCTTTCAGAGGGCAGAGATTAGGGATATCTCAACTGTGAATCAGAACTTGATATGTTACCTGTGTAAACCTTAAAAACCTGCAGGAACTAGGCTTTGACACACTGAGCAGATTACCAATTAGAACTGAACACAGGTTCTCCATGTTCCCTTCTTCCATCTATGGCTAAGTGTCTTGCTGAGGGTCAAAGATGCTCATGATTCTGGCGCTGATAAACGTATCCTCATGTGTGGTAATCAAAACAATAACCTGTGATGTTTCCATCTTTCAAATCTAAAAACATCCTTGACTCAGGGCAGATTATATATGCAAGAGTATTTCAGGAAAATCCCCTATTTCTTTATTAAAATAAAGGCACTTGAGTGCCATAGTCACAATGTAAGCAAGAAATCATTTATTTAACAAGAAAATATTAATGATTAGAAAACAGCTGAGAGTGAGGGATCTTCAGATTATCAAAGAGGTTGGAAGTGACTCCAGAAATGGAAGATCCTGTCTTAAATGTTTTTTCCCCCAATAGCTATTCACCAGACACTGTAAATGGAATTTTAAGTGAAAGACCAAAGTGACCGTTGTTTTCCTTGAAATTTGTTTTTAGCCATTTTGATGGTGAGATAGTAAGTTGTTGTTTCTATGAGGTGCCAATTGTGTTCATTCTGACGAAGGTCCACTCTACGTACAACAAAACAGAATGCTGACTGCTCTCATTTCCTTCTCACAATTTTTCTGAGGTTTGAGCCTATTGTTGCCACCATAATTTGAAATTGCCAATTCTCCATTTCCAACTTTTGAATTCCAATCATTAATAATTTTCAATGAATAGTGATTGCATGTTCTAACTACTTCAGACTATAAAACTTTGTAAGAAAAGTCTTTAATTTCTTCTAAATTAGTGTTTTTGATTAGTGAGTAAATTTTAATAATAATCATATTGACTGACTCTTTTTGTAGGCGCAGGACATTGCCCTATCATTACATCATTGCCCTTCAGAATAAATATTAAAATGATTTTGTGACAATAAATGTCATGACTTTTCTCTTTAATCTATTATTCCTAGCATCATAGATCATATGGTTATTTGATTTAAAATGCCGAGAGCCAGTCTATCTCAGTTCACTAAAGTCTAGGATATCACTCTTTGTGCATTCTATTTCATTATTGACAACCATCAAATATATTACATACATGAAACAAAACAAGTAAAATTTATGTCTTGATTAATGACTTATCATAAAGAAAACTACATGTAACTACTTTCTCTGTCTAAGAAACAGAGCGTTCCCAATATTTCACAATAATTTCCATCCTGTATCTTGGATTCCGAGAATGCTATTTCTCAGTGTAGCTGGCTGCCAGCCTTCGTAGTCCTGAGGGAGCTGCTTCTGGCTGCTGAGTCCCTGAACTGTGTGAATGGAAGGCTCATGGATAGGGCTGCCATGCTCTCCTGCAGCTGTGGTCTTAGATATCAGGAGCAGGCCAAATGGCTGTCCTGGAATTAGGATGGGAGAGCACTTTGGCACTCGGTCTAGGTCAATAAAGAGCTTAGGGTCCCCTATACAGTACCAGACAAGTTTAACTGTCAAGATACTCTGGAAGACAATCTCTTGGCAAGTATATGTTCATCTGGCTTATGATACTCAAGTAAAATGGAGTCTTGACTCATAAACATCTTCGTGACCTTCTTTTCCTGAGGTTGGATATTAGATAAAAAGATAGAAATAAAAATGACCAACCCTAACTGTGCCCTTTTTAATCTTTCCTACTGCTGTTGTGAATGTATGATAATGATGTTAATGTAATAGTTATTATTATACTGAGCTTTTACTATGTGCCAGATAATACACTAGGCACTTACATTTATTTCATTAACACAATTGTATGAAGTATTCCTGTCTCTCTTGTTTAACAGATGAGAAAATAGAATAAATATTAAATAGCTTACTAAGGAGGTCACAGCAAATGAGAAGCAGCATCAGGATTTGAACCTAGCTCTGTTGGTCTCAATAGTATGAGCTCAAAAAAATATAGTGTGACCCCTTACTGAGCATATCAATCAGACCATCTGTAGGCGCTTAGGTCATGACAGTCATCTTGCAACACCCAAGAGTATGGATTTATGTAGTTAAATATTTCCTTTAACTTAAAACTCAGGAGGAGAATGTCATACTGTCATTGAGAGTATATACTAAGAAAATCACTTTGGAAAACCTTGGGTATTATGTATGCATTCTATGATCTAGCAATTAAAACCTAACAACAATTGGAAAGGTGGGTAGGTACTGAAGCAACTTCTGTTTAACTTTTATATTCTCAGGCTTTGAGAGAGCAGGTCCAACTAATCTATTGGACTTTTAAGGGAAATGGTAATACTATTCTGAAGAAAATTCTGTCCATAAGATCATAGGCTGAATTGGAAATGGCTTTGCAAATTGACATGCTTCTCTTCATTTGATCTGCTTAAAATATCCTAAAAACTGATTTTGACCAATACTTTGACAACCCAGAGCTTTACAGTTGATGCCATAAATTATAGTAGGGATTTCTTCATTGTGCAACCAACTTGGCTATCAACCCTAGTGAATATAGTATCACTTTGCATGTTACAAAAAGTACTTGAAAACTGAACCTATATACTCTACCATTATTTTCAAAGTGATATTTTAAAGAGTAAGAGGAGAAACAAATTAAACAAAGGCCTTTTTCTTTCATTTAATACATCGACAAATAATATGTTCATAAAACCAGTCTAGAGTTTACTTTAGGTGCTTCCATTTTTTAATAGAAATTTACTGGAAACTTTTAAAACATAATTTTAGTGAAGAGTCCTCAGGATGCAATCTTTTTCAGTTAATATGATTTTTCTAGTTAATATAAGATTTTTTTTCTCTATGATCCCACATCCATGAGAGATGGACTTTCATAAAGTTTTAATTAAACACAGGAGCCATTTTATTGATAGGAAACTTTATTTGAAACTAGGTGGTTTGGAGCCAATTATAATTTTACTCTTGATTGGGTATAAGGAATCCCATGCTCCTCACTTGGAAATTTATTTTTACATATGCATGTCTACAAATTAATTACACTGATGATTACACAACTCAATGATTTTAATTTTTGTATTTATTCTTACTTCAGTGGTAGCTTTATATTTATACAGCTGATAGGTTTCTCTAATTGTTGTAATAATATAAGGTTTTATTTACAGATGCATTTTAATATAGAAAGTCAAATGATTCAAAGAAAACCTTAAGTTGGCGATAGCACATATTGTATGTAGTGATGACCCACCATTTTTTATGTGAATAATTCAAGCATTGGTAACACTCAAGTAATAGGAGGTGATTTTATTCAAGGTTGAGATAAATATGCTTCATCGTTCCCTAACCAGTCAAGCCTACATCAGGTTCTCTCTCTCTTTAGGATTGTGGTTATCTTTTCTGTTCCCAAATATATATATATATAAAACAAATTTTCCTGGTTTTGCTCTTCCAGAGTCCTATGATGGTGCAAATATTTAACATGATAGTTGCTAGTCAAAGGACTGGAGGTTCAAGTTTACCCATCTCAAAATGAAGGTCTGGAGAGCTGTTTCCAAAGACACAGCCTTTAAAAACCCTGGAACATAGTTCTACCCTGACCCACAGAGCCACCACAGGTCACAATCTGTTCCCTAGCAACTGGTTTTTTGCTTCTAGTAAACAATGATATATGGATGGTCGGCAGTCTCAGAAAGGTGTAGCAAATAAGGGATGTGCTGACTTTCATGAAGTTAAAAACAATCAGAGACCAATGAAAATTCAATCTCCCTTTAATTATCTTCATGCACCAGCAATTCTGAACAGCATTAATAATAAAACAATCCTCTCTTAAAAACAAAGCAAAAAACTTTTATTGGTCCAAGTTCTAAACAGTTGCTACCATTACAACTGGGTTTTAATAATATATACATACTTCCTGTTGGCATTTTTTAAAATGAAATCATTTTATTGGGGGCTCATACAACTCATCACAATCCACACATACATCCACTGTGTCAAGCACTTTGTACATTTGCTTCCCTCCTTGTTCGTTAGCACTTTTTACTGCCCCTTCTTCGATAAACTTTAGATTGTACGTGAAATAGTTTGGAGAACGCGTCCAACACTTGAGGATGCATCTGGAAGTATTCATTTCAAGAGTGACAGGGATCCAGCTCATAGTAACATATTCCTACTGATGTGGTCTCATTAGTGGTGGCTTTGGGTGAAGTTCAAATCCCTGATATTGTGGTAGTGTACACGCAAGCATCTAAATTTGAAATATGCATTCTGCTGTGGCTAGGGGCCGTGGAGTCCTTTTCGACCCACAGTGTCCTAACGCACCACAGAATGAAGCCCTGCCCGGTCCCGTGTCACACTCTCAGTGGTTCCTATACTTGAAGCCATTGTTTCAGTCACAGTGTCAATCCAGCTCCTCGAAGGTCTTCTTCTAAATTGACTGTCTGTTTTACCAAATATGATGCCCTTCTCCAGGAACTGGCCTTTTCTGGGAAATATCCAAGTATGTAAGATGAAGTCTCACCATACTTGTATCTTCAGCCATCCTTCTGCCCAAACAGCTTGGTTTGACCTAAACAATCCTAGCACCGTGATTATAGATTATTTCAGATATAGCATTCCATATGACCACTTGGAACCTATGATAGTTAGGTTTTGTGTCAAGTAGGTGGGTCAGGATCCCCAGAGGTTTGCCCCATGATGTGACCTAACATCATATTAAACACTCCATAAAGAAGATTGAGGGAGGGCTTAACCTGTTACACACATCACTGACCTGATGCAATGACAAAGATGTTTTGAAGTGTAGCTTACTTCTTGTTTGCAATAGGGAAGCTTGCTTGCTTTTGCTGGGTCCTGCATCTGATATTTTGACCTCTAGTTCTCTAGCCTTGAGCCAACAGCTTGCCATATTGCCAGTCAAATCCAGGAGCCATCAACTTGCTGATGATGCATTAGTCTATCTCTGAAGTCACCAGCTTGTGGTATTCCTTCCAATCTTGGATTCATTAACCCCCAGAACTGATGAAACACAAATCAGTTGAAGTCTTCAACTTCATGTGTCATCCACATGTCATCTATCACTATGTGGGCCATATTTTGGGTGTAAACTTCTCTTGATAGAGTAAGCATCATTGTTTTTGCTTTTATGGAGAACTCAACCTAACACAGAGCTTTTATGTTTAAAAGTTTTTAAAATGTAGCCATATGAACTGAGATGGACAAAAGTTTTGCTTCATTACTATAAAGTTCTGATAACCCTTGGAGCAGTTGGCTAAATTTGAAAAGCATCAGAAAAATTGTAATTTATTCTTAAAATTGTTTTATGTATTAAAACTAAAAATGGGATAAGGAAATGATCATTGTTTCTGATGATACCTAGAGCTATTAAGTCAATTTCAACTCACATTGACCCTAAAATACAACATAAGGTGTCCAGGGCTGCACATCTTTATAGAAGCATACTTGTCCTGCTAACCTGTTGGTGGGCTTGAGCTGACAATCTTTTAGTTAGCAGCTTAGTACTTAACCACTGTGATACCATTAAATTGTACTGCATATAAATTATATGTTTAAAAAATAAACATATTAGTGGTAGAGTCCACTAAGTATTCCATCAAAATTAAGAAAGAGGTGACTGAATAGTAACCATGATTGCCTAACTGACACTAGAGTTGGGGTGGGTATGAAGGAGCTGGAAAGGTGTCAATGGTGATCTGCAAGGTAGTCTGAAATACAGACTCCTCCATAGAAGGATTTGTATCTGTTCTCAGTTGGCCAAAGAGACAGTCTTACAGGAGGATCATGTGAAATGCTGACACAGCCCACAACCTGCCCTCAATTAGGATTCGAATATAAATAACCACATCCTTTTGCACACCTTTTAAAACCTGCCTTTTAAAAATTCCTCCTCCTGATTATCTGGCACCTTTCATTGACTAAGGGAGCCTTCTGCAAATCTGGGGAACTACAATGATATCCAGGCACAGACAAAATATGAGTGAGGACACAGAAGAGCCTATGTCCTATGGAGGTAGGCCTAATGTTTCTCATTACTCGACTTCTCTCGACTTCCGTCATATGTTCCCATATAGACTCTGTCATTAAACCTGACTAGACAAAACATTCTATTAAGTCAATTATCTTACCTGATCAGCTGAGTGGGTTTGAAGGGCTCTTTCCTTAATGTTAGATGTACTTCTTCTAGTCTAAATTCTGTGAAACTTGATTTTTAAAACTCTTACCCAATCCACCCACCCTCTGGCCAATAGACCCGATCCCAACCACTGCAGTGCGTTCATCTGAGTACTGATGATTGCACAGTACTGGCAGAATGGCAGGTGGGGGGTTTGCCCTGAACATACACTCCTGGAAGAAAGGGTGAAAACATGGCAATCTGGAGGACTAGCGGCAGACCACTGGAACAAGAGCCTGTGTTTCCTCAGATTTTTTTAGAATTCTAAGATTCCTTATTCCTCTTGCCAGTTTCCATTGAGTAGATTTCAAATCCGAGAAAATACCTCATATTTTTTATTTAACCAATGATTAAAGTGAGACCACAGGAGTAAGTCAAGCTTGCTCAGGGCAAAGTAAATGTAATATTAAAAAATGATTCTCCTTACTTAACCCAGCATGCTTCTCAAACTGTTGTCTCCACAAGTAATGAAACAGGTACAATTTAAAGCAAATAATAAATGAAATTTATTTAGAAGATGTCAGAAAGGATCCCTGAGGATGTGTGATAGGTTTTTTTTTTTAACGCCAATGTGACACCTATAAGGAGATCTGGGTGGAGTGTAATCTGTCAATCAGGTCACAGCCTGATGCTCTCCCTTGGAAGTGTGACTGGGATATACAGCTCTCTGGAAGCTGGCCTCTGTCTTCTTCTGCCATCACCTTCCTGCTTGCTGGCCACCTTAAGAGCTGCCGAAGTCCTGCCATGTTTTCCACCCACCTGGGATGCACACACCGGCCTGTGATCTTCCTGCATTCTGCCTCATTGCATGTGGCTGTGCGAGTCTGAAGAGGGACTTAGGGACTTCTTGTATCAGAAGCATGGACTTCAGCTTGAATGGACTGGGAGGTTTTCGTGATATATAATTACTTATTGATAAAAAGCTCTTTAGTGCACATTGATGAGTGTCACTGTATTTGTTTCTCTAGTCAACCCAGCCTAATATCAGGTGCTATAGGAAAGCATTGGATGGCTAACTACAAGGTTAGCAATTCAAACACACCAGTTGCTCTGTGAGAGAAAAATTAAGGCTATATGCTCCCATAAATATTTACAACTGTGACAACCCTATATACAGTTGCTATGAATTGGGATCAACTTGATGGCAGTGGGTTTGGAGTTTGGATCAAAAAGAGGGTCAAAAAATGGATAAATCTTACTTGAGAGGAATGAGTCATCTCTTTCAACCACAGAGATGATTCACCTGGAAAACAAAAGTAGGTAGATCTCAGATAACTGAAGGAGTTTACCACTCCTTTGGAATGAAAGATTTAAAGAAACCTTATCAATAATTCATTTATATACATAAATATTTTTCAGGAAAAGCATGTGATCATTTCTCAAAATTTTAGAGTTTTATTCCCTCTATCTTGTTTTATATGGACCAAACAGAAAACTTGGACTGGAGCAGGTAAAGATTCTTCAGGAAACACCCTTATTCTTTAGAGCTGTATTATTCATCTGCTGTGACAGAGAATCTGAAAATTTTCAGTGTCTTCTTCTAAGCACGATTTGTTTCTATCTTGTGCTAGGGAATCAAGGTCTTGCTTGTTAAAGTGATGCAGTGAGTTCCACTTGCACATGACCAGGTACAAAGAAGGTAGACAATGTGGTCCCGCTTGATGTCGAAAAAGTCAGGAGTGTGCAGAGGTTGGTAAACACGATCTCTTTCGATTCAGACCTAGCCAAATGGCATGTGCACAATTAACCAATTTAATCGTAGCTAGAAGAATCAAAGCCCTAATGCAAACTTAGCATGAGAAAACTTTAGAGCCCTAGCATGTTGTTTGCAGGGACCCTTACAAAGTGGCAGGACCAGGCTCCAATTGCATCGCAAGCAAGTTCCTCTGGGAGTCAAAGTCCCAGATAAGGCACCGATCTTGAGCACTGGGATTGGGCTGTGTCCTTCCAGGCACATGCTTCAGACAGGCATTGGAAGAAGGTGTGTTTTTATAATACTCAGAATTATATATTTTTTAATGACGGTAGTGTGTGCAAAGCAGTAATATGAAGAAAATAAAGGGACTGCACAGGGAATGGGGCTCTAGACAGACTGTAGGTCCCCAACCTGAAGTCTTCTTAGAGAAAAGAGGGCTCTGCTTTTTTAATCAGATCTCTTCTTATATGAAATTTATGTTTTCTCCTGATGACTAGAAATAGAAGTGTAAGGTAGGAATCAGACTGACGATTAAAATCAAGGCAAACGGCAGTTATTGAGAAGGATGTGAGCTGTGCTGTCATGAGAATGCATTTTACTTTCATCCTACTGTAAGGCACATAATTGACTGAGGGATCTCCCTACACTTGGAAACTTACCACACCAAGGCCAAGCCTCCACGACCTTTCCCTGGTCAGTGACTGAGTGGGGAGGATGCTAGGGCAATCTCATTCTTAGGAGACATTGGACATTTCTGACAACCACTTTTCACTCTAGGACTCCTGGATAGCTTTGAAAACTTTCCTTAATCATCGTAGCAATCTAAGAGACACCCACCTTTTCTCTCACCTAGTTTCACATACTTGCACCCTTGGCTGATGGTGCTCTCAGCCTATCTTGACTTCATCCTTGTTTCCTTTTACATAAGAATTTTCTCTAGTAAAATCCTGGCACTGCTCTATTAGCGACTTCTTCCTGAAAGAAATGAACTGACATGAACATTCATGTTAAATTTTGCCACATCCATGACCACTTGCTTTGAAAACACATACACAAACATATGCCCATCACAAATTTTCACAGAAGCCTATCAGAGCAAGTCCTCCTCCAAAATTTTCATGAACAACCAAAGACTCGAGAAAAGAGCTTTTGGAGAGATTATGGGGTTTAGATACTATGAAGGAATAGAGGACTAAAAATTCAAACAGTGCAGCAATATGAACTGAGAGGCACAATATTTCTGCTTAGCTTCTGCAAATTCTAGCTCATTCTTGCAACATTTGACTAAAGTTGAGTAGCATCATAAAACTGAAATAATTTCTAAATGAAAATTAAGTTTTTAAATGAAAATTCAATAACATAGATAGTTGAATTTGAACCTGAATTAAATACTGCTTTCTTACTGATAGGGGCCCTGGTGACATCATGGTGGCTATGCATTGGGCTGCTAACAGAAATAAGGCCAGTTGTTTGAAACCACCACCCACTTTGTGGGAGAAATAAAAAGATCTTCCAGCCAACAGTGGTTCTACCCTGTCCTATCGGCTTGCTATCAGTTGGCATTGACGGAGTTTGGTATTTTATTCTTTTTTTTTCTTATTGATTGTTGGTTACTTTATTCTTAAGAAGGAACTTTACAGTAAGCTGTTCTAGAAGATGCAACTTAAACCTAATTCCAAAATCAATCTCACTGCCATCGAGTCAAAACAATCTCAGTGACTCTATAGGACAGGGCAGTGCTTCCCTGAAGTCTCTGAGACTAACTCTTGACAGGAATAGAAAGCCCTGTCTTTCTCCCAAGGAGCATCTGGTGATTTCGAACGGCCAACCTTGAGGAATGCAGCTCAGTGGGTAATCACCGTGCTACCAGGGCCTTCCGTCAGCCTAATCGATTCTTCACCATTATTAGTAAAGCCTAAATTCCGGAAGTTACATACTTACCCTCCCACTAGATACATAGGACAGGAGACAAATACACAAAGTATGTGTTAAAAGAGAGACCAAGATGGCAGGATTTCCTCTCATGTGGGAATGAGCCTGGGCTCATTTTTTGTACCTAAACTGCAGGAGTAAAAGTGAAAGTAAAGAGGGCCTTGTGGAAGGTCAGTGACCCCACCGTCAGTGAAGTTGGTCAGCCTGTGTCTTGGAAACAAGCACAACTAGATCACTATTTTATCTTACCTGGAGAGAGAATGGAATTAGGAGGGGGCAACTAGTATTTAGATCTTACAAAAATATACACAAAACATCTGGGAGCTCAGTGTGCTTGCATCTGTGTGCATGTGCAAAGGGATCCTAGGAAAGAGAATCATCTTCCTTGGTTGATTTCCGAAGCCGTCACGTCGGTTTGCATGCATACCGACTGCAGCACAGCAGAATGAATCAGCATGTGCTCCTGAATCAGTCCCACGATTGTGGCTAGGTTCAAGGCCATCGTTGCAGTCTCTGTGTCCATCCATCTCATCGAGGGTCTGTCTCGTGGTGCAGAGGTTTTGAGTTGGGCTTCAATCTGCATAGTTGGCAGTTTGAAACCAGCAACAGCTTTGCAAGGAAAAAGACTGGAATTTCTATTCCTATAAACAGTTGCAGTCTCAGAAGTGAACAAAGAAGGGGTTTGGGGTCAGCACTGACTCAATGTCAGTAAGTTTGGCTACTTTGCCAAGTAAGATGTCCTTTCCCAGTGACTAGTCTCCCCAGATGAAATGTCCAGAGCATGTCAGACGTAGTCTTGCTTCTAAGGAGTACTCTGGCGATACTTCTTCCAAAAAGATCTATTTGTCCTCTTGACAACTGTTGTGACTTTCAATATTCTTCACCAGCAACATAATTCAAATCCAGTTGCGGTTCAATGTCCAAATTTCACATGCAAGTGAAACATTTGAAAATACCACGGCTTGTGTCCTCAAAGTAACATCCTTTCTTTTTGGGCGGGCATCACTGCCCTCTGGTGGTGGGAGTAGGAGGCCCAGCCATGCTGATGGATTTGAACCTCCAACCCAGCGAGCCCCAGCCCCGTGCACAACCATTATGCCACCGGGGCTCAGCTCCTAACATCCTTTCTTTTCAACACCTTAAAGAGAGCTTGTGCAGCAGATGTACCCATGCAGCACATCTCTGGCTTTCTTGCCTGCTGCGTCTGAGAGTATTGACAGTGGATCCAAACAAGGCAAAAGCCTGACAGTCTCAAACCTTTAGCCATCAATCACGATGCAACTCATTGATCCGGTGGTAAAGGTTTTGTTTGTCTTTAAATATAGTTGTAAAAAACCCTGAAGACTGTAATCCTTGATCTTTATCAACAAGTGTTTCAAAGTATTCATCACTTTCAGCAAGCAATGTTTTGCCATGTGCATATTCCTAAAAGAATTTTAAATTTTCATGGAATATATACTCACACACAGTGGATAATGAGGTGACAATTCAGAAGTCGACTATGACTCGGTGGTCCTGACAAATATTATGGGTGGGAACCATTAGGGTGGGACTTATCAGCCTGAGCTTGCAAGAAGAGTTACATGAGCTGGACCATGGACAGTGACCAGAATCTGAAGCTGGGAGAAGTTAAATGTACGGATTCTGAATTTCAAGGCCCAGGCTCAAATCATAATTCTATATTTTGTGAAGCTTGACCAATGTCTTAATCTCTCTGAACTTCAATTGTCTGGCTTGTGAAATGGGTATAACAATCCTACACAATAGAGTTATTGTGAATATTAAATAATAAGAAAACATGGGGCATGCTTAGCACCGCTGGTAGGTGGAAGAGCAACTAATCTTGGCCGAATATTACAAGAGGTGGAGGTTAAAAGTCTCTCCAGGTGAGAGTGTCAGCCAAGCAGGAAGATCAGGGCCTGAGAAGGAAGAACATACTTGGAAGAACTATGGCAAGTCAGGCTGGATGATTTGATGGGCCTGAAAAAGTCAGAGTCATGTAAGGTTGGCTGACATTACAACTTAAAACAGAAGTAATAAGGAGGCAGAGATTTTCCAATAAGGAAATAGTTTGGCTAGCTGTTTAAATGCTTCAATCCCTGGGAACAATAGGGTAAAAGGGTTCAGGATGGGCCTTTCTTATGAGAAATGAGCCTGCCTTCTTCTGCCAGTAAAGGTCACACAAATAGGATCCACAGCATGGAAGAGAAGATTACACTTTCTCATCTCAGATAATCAAGGATGTTATTAGGGATTGTTCAGAAGGCCAAATGGAGGGCTTGCTTGCTGCAATATCAATTGCTTGCAGAATTGTGTCAACAGCCTACAGCAAAGGCTCATATGTAAATAAGTCAGGAAATTAAATGCAACGTGGCAGTGTAGAGTCTTATTGAAAAAGTTATTTCCCAATAATTTACATTTTTCATCATTCACCCTAAAAAACAAACCCACATAAAAAGCACTTGCCCTCTAATTTGTATTCCTACTTAATTACAAAACAACTAATCTATTTACTGGATTTCTTCATCACTAATCATATTTCCATTTCCCCCCTGCATGTTGATTCTGATACAGTTTGAGACCCATTTTTGTTTTTAGACCTAACCAGATGTAAATGGCTATGCCTCTTCACATTAAGTTAAATGACTCTGAATTCCTATGCCCTTTTTTCTTTAGTTGGTATAATCTTGATTTAATTCCAGACTTATGGTTCATATATTTAGTAAGATAGTTTCACTTTTCCTGGGAAATAAAAGTTGTATTGAGGTACACACTGGATTTAATCACAACAAAAAATAATGGAAGCAGGATTAAAAACTGACAAGATTTATTTAAGTAACGTGAATAAGCATCCAGAGATTCCCTGCAGCCAAGGAATATAATCTACACAATTGATCAGTTCCAAACTGTTTCAATTGTATTGAACCATTAATTTCCACTATTCTACAGTTGCCTTAACTCTGGTGTAGTAGAGAAAAAGGTAAAATTTCCATGCTCTCCTTCCAGTATGTCCAACTCTATGTCAGGAAGCTGGCACTATGAACTATATTTGTAAACTTGAGAGGTAAGCATCTTTCCTATCCATCTTAGACTAAAGTCGCAATACTACTTACTTCTCTGCAATTAGGGATGCTCCTGAGGCAAGAGAATCATAAACAAAACCCATGGATTTGATGGATATCATGCTGGTCAGATGTATTTTGACGCAAAGCAGATAACACAAGAAGATGTCTACTTGTGGTTTATGGATTATACAAAGGTATTTGTCTGCATGGAACATAAAAAAAAACTAAAACCCATGGACAACATTGAGAGGAATGGAAATTCCAGACCACTTAATTTTCCTCATACAGAACCTGTACATGGACCAAGAAGCAGTCCTTCAAACAGAACAAGGGAATACTGCAGGGTTTAGAATCAGGAAGGGGTGGGTCAGAGTTGTATTTTTGCACCATGCTTATTCAATCTATCTACTGAGCAAATAATCAGACAACCTGACTTATATGAAGAAAAACACAGCATCAATATTAGAAGAAAGCTTATTAACTATCTGAGGGACAGAGACAGTGCATCCTTGATTTATTGAAAGTGAGGGGGATGTGAAGTACTTGCTGATGAAGACCAAAGACTGCAGCCTTTAGCATGGATTACAACTCAGTGTTAAAAAAAAGCCTAAGTTCTCACACTCACAGTTGGACCAATAGGTAAGATCATGATGACTGGAGGAAAGGTTGAAATTGTCAAGGATTTCATCTTACTTGGATCCATAATCAATGTTGATGGAAGCAGCAGTCAAGAGGTCAAAAGTCTAGTTACAAGGTAAATCTGCTGCATAAGATCTCTGTAGGGTACTGAAAACTAAGGATGTTTTATGATCCAGTTCTGCATGGTCCTTCAGGGTCACTATGAGTCAGAAATGACTGCAACAGAGGCTGAGTAGGTTGACTTCACAAGCATTTAGGGCTCATAAGTAGCAAACTTGAATCCAGAATTTTATGATTTAAGAACTTGAAATTATTTTCTTACAAAGCCTACCCATTTTAGACAACAGTCAAGGAGGTGGGGGGTGGCATCGAACAGTGCAAACATAAGAAAATAACTTGTAAGTTATCAAGGGTTCATGAGGGAGGGAGAAGGAGAAGGGGGCAGTGAGGAGCTAATACCAAGAGCTCAAGTAAAACAAGATGCTTTGAAAATGATGATGGCAACATATGTACAAATGTGCTTGAGACAATGAATGTATGTATGGATTGTGATAAGAGTTGTATGAGCCCCCAATAAAAAAAATTTTTTGGGGGGAGGTATCACTACCTCTGGTGGTTGTGGGCGCTACCCAGTGCTGCTCCTGAGAGCCGCCGCTGGATTTGACCCGCCAAGCCCGCGGGCCGCAGTCCAGCACTCAACCACTTACGCCACCAGGGCTCAGGCCAAAAGAATTTTTTTGGAAAGAAAGAAAATAAAAGAAAAACCTTCCCATTTCAATTTCAGTTCAGCTTTAAGTTCACAGGCCGGCATACTGGACAAGGTTAGCAGGTCAAAAGTGTCAGCTTTCTTCGTAGGAGAAAGGCCAGGTTTTCTAGTCATGCGGCGATTTATACATAACCTCATAAACCCACATAGACAATTCTACTCTGTCCTATTGGAACTCTGTGAGTCAATTCCACAGCCGAGAATGTGTTTGAAATACCTGAGTCAACTCAATCCTAATTCGCTTTGCAAAAGAGACGGCTGAGACTTTGAGCTTTGCAAACAGGTTTGGGTACAGGGGTCAAACAAGCACACTCACAGCCGTTGAGTCAATTCAGACGCACAGTGACATTACAGTACAGGACAGGACCACTCCTGTGGGTTTCCGAGACTAAAATTCTTTAAGAGAGAAAGGCTTGTCTTTCTCCCATAGAGTGGCTAGTGGTTTCAAACTGCTGACTCTGAAGTAAGCAAACCAGATCTTAATCCCTATACCAACAGAGCTCTTGGGGACAGGAATGGAGAGGCAAAACGAACAAAATAAGAAGTTAAACAGCACATAGGTTGTAATAAAGGCCTGGGTGGATTCCATAATATGTTCAGGAACTAAAGTCAGGCTTTTGAAACCCAGTCACTAAAGGTAGGCTGGGCCTGGATAGTGGCTTATTCTTGTGTGAGAGAGTCCCATTTGACAAAGATATCCTTCCCCAAGAAACTCGGTTATGAGATGGAATGTGTGGCAGGCAGTAAGGACATCTGAGGGAATGAGTGCTTCAGTAATGAAGGGAAATCTGGGCAGCAAACTATAACCTCCATCAAAAACTCAAAAGAAGAGTTCAGAGCGACAGACCTCATAAATTGAGCATATGGTCAGTTCACTGTCTATAGTCCTTTGGGGGATGAGTTTTGGCTTTCTTTCCAAGGATTAATAGAGAGGTCATTGTCTTGGTTTATTTACTCTAAAACATTAGTGAATTGGGGTTGAACGAAGAAGAACTGAAGTTAAGTATATATGGAGCCTAACAGAATGTATTATATTCATTGATAATGTCACCTTCCAAAAAAGATTATGCTGTATATAGCATGGGTATCAATGACTGTCTGACAGGAGGCCTGGTGGCTTCGTGGTTTATATACTGCACTGAGAGCTAAAACTGGAAGGTCAGCCATCAGAAACCAAAGCTTCTCCTAGGGAGGAACTTGAAACTAGTTCCATAAGGACTGACAATCTCAGGAACCCACTGGGGCCAGTTCTCTTCTGCTTTGTAGAAGCACTGAGTCAGAATCCAGTGGACGGCTCTGAGTTTGGTTTGTTCGAAGGGAGATGCACTCCACAATGTGCCAGGATCTAAAGATGAGCTTTAAACCTGATGTATTTGAAGTAGAACAGATCTGATTTGAATATCAAAGGGATGTGGAAGTGAAAGGATGATGGAATTAAAGATGATTTTATACAAAGTGATTCGCTAAAGTGGGAAGAAGAGAAATAGCTGATTAACTGAACTCTAGTTAGTTGGAGCTTAAACCTAGGGAAAACAGGAACCATGAGTCACACATAGACTTTATTTTAAACACCAGAAGTCAGTGAAGAGAAGAGCAGCAGTGCAGGATGTGGCGGTAGACGAGTAACAACCTAGACTGTCATTGTGTTAGATAGTATCAATGCAACAGAGTGTGTTTATACCAACTCTGCATTCTATAATTTTGTCTTTTCATCACCCTTCATTTTAAATAAATGAACTACTTAATATGTTGAAGATTTTCCTCAAAGGCATCTCCCTATTGACAAAGCAACCTGCCTTCTTTCTTGTTCCCTGTTGCCTCTCACTAAAAGGCAGAAGCGGACAAAGAAAGTGAAGTAAAATATAGAGTTTGTGTTCTGAATCCACTTTATATTGTGTTCATTTTTTCTATTCCCTAAATTGTCCAATTTCATCAGACAATGACTGCAATCTATTCTGCAATGATAAAGGCAATTATAAGCCAGTCTCTTTCATGAAGGAGCCCTAGTTTGGCTGTGTCAAGTTTCCTATTAAATGTTTGCTAGATTCCTCTATTTTCCTCCTTTATATTGAAAACAAGGCAAGTACTGTACACCCATTCAAGTATCCTTACAGCTCACTAGAAAATAAGAGCCAAACAAAGAAAATGGACTCAAGAGTTCTGGTCCACTGGGCCATGCCAGCTACTACCTTTCCTGAATGGGAACAACCTATTCTGATTATAGAAAATGAGCATCACTTATCATGTGACAAACTATTGTCCAGGCAATAAAGAAGTGGTTGGTCTTGCAAAATTCTATCATGTTGTCACTAGCTTCATTTTATCACCAACTTTCACATTCCTATTGTCAATAATTACCAAAGCATCTTGCCTGAAAGTTTGATCAGTTTCACACTGAAAAAGTTGATGGAATTCTTAAATTTCTTCATCACTAGTTTTAGTCATTCATACAGAAATTTGAATAGTAGTTAGATTAAGCAAGTTTCCTTTTAAGCACGTAGCTATTATCCTATTCCAGATAGTACTGTACTTCAAGAGAAATCTTGAAATATTCTCTTTGATATTGAATGCCGTGCCATTCCTCTTGAATTTGTCATTCCAATTGTTGTAAATCATACAGTTGTCTGAAGATGTACAATGCCAATTGTGGCAGTCACTAATCTGGTATTAATTTCAGGATTGGGAGTGTAGGGGTGGAGCCTAGCCTGTCAATCAGGAGATAGCCAATGAGACCTCTGTGTGGGCATGGTTTTCTCCCGAGAACTCTGGGAAATATGGCCATATTTCCCCCTTAGAGGTAAGAGACTTAAAACTCAGTCCCTTGGAGATACTCTACTGCCAGGACACAGGGATGACTTTCTGTGAGACATCCCTGAGGAGAAGCCACTTGGACTTGCCCTGATGGAACCAGATCTCTGAAGATGAAAAAGCCACGTGAGACTCCTGCCAGTGCCCAGATGCTTGAGAAGCCACAGAGAGGCCCCTGCCAGGGCTGAGATGCTTCTACCGCCACTGGATACACAAGACTCTGCATCCACTGGCCTGTGATTGTCCTGGTGCCATTGCATGTCCTTTGTGAGTCTGAAGAGGACTTTATAGATTGGTAGCGGACATTTGGGTGAATATTGGACTTATGATCCTGAACTGGACGGGGCTGGCATGTATCCTCAATGTTCGATTGCTCTTACATATAAACTTCTCTCTCATACACATGTGCATGCTTATTAATGCTTGTTTCGTCTACCCAGACTAACACTCCAGTCTATTTACACTGATGCTTCATCTTCCACTTTGCTGTTATGACTTCTAATTTTCCTAGGCTTATACGTTGTGCTTTCCAACTTCTGGTCATTGTTGATGCTGGCATTTGTTTCTTCTCATTTTGAGTTGTGTCCTATGAGCAAATGAAAGTTCTTCCGGAAAGCTTGACTCCATCCACCTCATTAGAGTTGACTCCACTTTGAGGAAGTAGCTCTTTGCTCTGTGCACTTAGAGTGCCTTTCAACCTGGGGGACTCGTCTCCTGGCACGAGAGCTGACAATGCTCCCCTCACCGTCAAAACGCTTTCAGTGACGAATCTCACGGACGTGGGCAGCCCAGTCCATCTTTGAAGCCTGCTCTTCGTCTGGAAACGCCACTCAAGCCTGTTCCCCTTGGGTGACCAGACTTGAATTGAAAAAAAAAAAGATGGCAACATAATTTCCAGCATCAAATCAGCATGAAAATAGAAGGGTTTACCCTTCTCTTTTGGAGCAGCCAGCGGTTGTGAACTGCTGACTTTGTGGTTAGCAGTTCATTTCACAGCCCATTGTACCATCAGGTCCCCTTGCTGAATCTTAGCTCTAGGCAGATGCCATTCTTTTGATCTCATATGTTATTGTTCTAAAGAATATATACTTCTCTGGTATTATTGTTCAGCTTGTAGGCCTATTGTTTGGGTGAAAATTGAGACACCACAGGGAATTCTGTTTCAGAGTCTAAAGGGTTACTAAAAGGACCAAGATCTTGGGAGTAAGCTCTGCCTTGCTACCTCTCCGTGGTCAGACACTCTGGATAAATTGCCTGCCCAGGAGAACTATGCACAGTTCTGTAGGTAGACAGTGGGCCCCACCCAGAAGCTCTTCTCTAGCTTGGGTAGGGATAGTGGTCCCTTTGCTTTACCAGAATGTAAATGAATACCTACTGGTTTCCATGCCTTTGTCTCATTTATGGAATTGGCACAGGGTATTTATTCTCTGTTGTTCTTTATTCTAATACAATGGCTCATGAGATTCATTTCTTCATAGTTTCACAAATTAATTTGTCAGCGGTGTGCCATGGTGTGGCATTCATGTGCTTATGTTAATTTTATGATTGAAATGTAGGGGTGGAGTCTAGCCTGTTAATCTGGAGATAGCCATTGAGTAGTCAATGAGCCCTCTGTGTGGGCATGGCTTTTTCCTGATACGTCGGGGAAATCTCATGATATTTCCCTTCTGAAGATGAGAAGCTATCTCCCCCAGTTGTTGGGATTTAGTCTGAGAGACAATGAATCACAGACAAGGCAAGATGGTGGCGTCCGAGAACCTGGAGGAGCCAGCGGAGAGACGACACGGCTTTGCCCTGATGGAGCCAGACCTCTGACTGGGGCAGCCACATGGAGACCTCTGCCAGCGATGAGTTGCTTCTGCTGTTGATGGACCCTGAGCCCTGGAAGTGAGGAGCCATGTGGAGATCCCTGCCAGTGCAGGGATTCTGCACTCACTGACCTGTGACTTTGGGAGTCAGAAGGAGACTTTATAGACTGATTTCTGGCATGTGGGTTAATATCGGACTTATGACTTTGAACTGGGTTGGGCTCAATGTTCTTTTCCTCTTGTATATAAACCTTTTCCTTATAGCTATATGTGTGTCTATGAAATTTGTTCCTCTAGTCTACCTGGTCTAACACACACAGTATCAAATACCAAGGACATATCATCTTGACCTGCCTGACCCTTGATTGATTTATCTTTAAAAGTAATAATAATTCTCACTTCATGCAGTTTTTTGTGACTATTAAAATTAAATGCTTTGAAGCAATCTGGTCATAGAGTTCTTATGATTCAATGGTTAAGCACTACATTACTAACCCAAAATGTCAGTGGTTTGAACACACCAGCAGCTCTTAGGAAGGGTGGAGCTACATTGTCCTCTAGGACCACCAAGTCAGAATTGGTTCAAAGGCAATGTGTGTTTGGTTTTATTATTAGAGTTATTGCTCAAGTTGTTGCCTTCTGAAAGTAGAGTACAATTCTATAATCTCTCATCTAAAGTTCTTGGAGCCAGCTATTTTTTGGAATTTGGAATTCTCTGGATGTTAAACAATCACAGTGTCTATACTGCATAGATTCGTTGATGCAACTTCTTCAGTGATGTCTGGGATAGCACATTGCAATCAAATACAGGGATGTTTCTGCACTATGAAAATATACTTTAAGTGGGATAAGTGGCGACAATGAGTGACAGCATGCATGAATGAGTAAATCTCCTTTCAGAACTCTGCGCTTGTCAGAATTGCAAATAAGATATGGTGAGTGGATCTTAAATAAAGCTTCAGCCATTGCATGGAAAGAGTCCCATCATCAACCTTTTCACAATTCAGTCGCCTCTGTGTCCAGCTCCCCGGTGTTTTCTGTTGATACCTCAGAACTCACTTAGTATTTTTTACCCCTAGAACTGTTTCTCCTCCCATATTTGGTTTGCAATTGAAGTCTTTCCAGATTTCCAGTCATTTTAAAATCCTACCTCCCCAACCAGTTTGTCAACTCAGTCTGTCCTTGGTGCTTTATCACCCTCCCCCACTGACCACACTCATTGGGTGGAACCATCATCCACACTCTCTTAAGGAGCATCCCTTAGGCAGCATCATTTCGGCCAACCCTCTTCCAGACACCAGTAGATCCATCTCCCCTCACGAGGCTCATGCTCTTGCCAATTTCAAGATTTCTGTTGCTTTCACAACAAGGTCTTAGCTACCAGCCGCGTTTAAAAAGCTCCCCTTTGCAGACCGTCTGTCCTCTTTCCACCACACATAACACTTTTCTGTTTGCTTCTCTCGGGCCCTGTGCAGCTGTCTTTGTGGGTACCATGCCTAGAACGATCTCCCCCAATGCCCTGCCCCTTTAAAATCTTAGCTTATTTTTCAAGTACAAGGATAATACTGTTACTTGCATGAGACTTGGAGTATTCCACAAGAGGTGTTCCCCTATTCCCCAGAGATCTCTTAGTTTGCTGTTTGTCTTATAATCCAGCTCCTCAATTGACCTGGAAAAGCGACCAAGACTCAGGCACATCACCGAGGTGAAAATCCTGCCACTAGCTCTTGCTAACGTGAGACATTTTGCAAACAGATTATAAGCCTCAGTTTCCCCAACTGTAAAAAATGGGATACTAAAATTATTTCCCTCAGAAGGTTCATTTAGCAGATGCCTGGGGCACAGAAGTGCCCTGCCAAGGCTCTAAATTATTTTCATTTTCTTATTATTCTGCACACTATACCATGAAGAAGCATGTCTTGGGCATTGTTCAACTCTGCCACAAAGCTTTTCATCATTTCGCAGATTGTGTGCAATGAACATCTAGTTTCTGGAAATTGCGTGAAGATTGACAGGGCAGTTCCTTAGTTTTGTGTGCAACAATGTATACCTACACTGTTGTGTCTCTGTATATCGATGTAGGTGTGTTCCTACTCTTCATCCTACACCTTATCAGCATGTGTGTCTGCATAGCTACTCAGGCTCATGTTTAGAGCAGTGTTTCCTTTATTGTCTGTAACTATTGCGCTTTCCCTACGCCTTTGCTTGTATCCGTCGATCTGTGGTGTGTCTTCCCCCAAGGTGACATGTACCTCTGTCCTCAACTCATGGATTTAACTTTCCCTGACTTGCTTACCCCTGGCTACCATCAAATATCTTTTTCGTGTGAACAACTTTACTTTTTATGATGGGGATCTCATACAACATGTCATTTTGTGATTGGCTAATTTTGCTCAGGTTATGGAGTGCTTTGTATTTCTTTTAGCTTTGTAGAGTAGTCCATTTTGTGAATGTACCAAAGTTTATTTGTCTAATTTTCCATTGATCGACATTTAAATTGTTTCCGTATTTTTGCTATTGTGAACAATGCTGCAATGAACATAATGAACATATTGATCTTTCTGTGGCTCAACTGGGATCTCTGTAAGATGCATAACAACTAGAGGGGCTATAACCTAGAGGTCAAACACTTGCGTCCTCTACCTTAATATTTAAACGTTTTCAAATGCTTTTTGGATTATAGGTCTCTAAACCCTTCATTTTATTAAAAGTTGTAGGCAGAATAAGAAGATATGATTCACATGATATATATTTTGTTTAAGTTCACAAGTCTAACCTAGTTAAATCTGAAAAAAAGAGTTGAGATCTATCAGTGTTACAAAGGAATGTATCAGTCTGGAGGATGAGAGAAGAACCATTCTGTAAAGGCAATGAGAAGCTTTATTAAAATCTATTCAGCCTCCAATACTAGACCAATAAGACGGTGGTTTGTTTTGAGCTCTTTAAAACTAAGCATGTACAATTGCACTGTATAATCCAACCAAACCTTTGCCCTTGTCGAGGTACTCTCTGGCATTGATCCAGCTGCTGTTCCAGATGTTCCTCTTCATCCCTACACTGAGCCACCTGGTTAAGGTGAGTCCTAGAAGTTGAAGGCATGCTGAGAGATGTGCTAGAATATTCAGGGGTGCTTTCTGGAACCATATCAGACCAAGATTCATTGTGAATGGGCAACCTAATAGAAACAAAGGTGTTGTGTTAGTCCAGGTAGACTAGAGAAACAAATTCAAAAACATGCATATGGATATAAAGGAAAGGTTAATATACAAGAGGAATGGAACACTGAGAAAGCATCCCAACCCACTCCAGTCCAAGGTCATAAGACCGTTATTAGCCCATAGGTCCGATATTAGCCCACATGTCTGATACCAGTCATAAAGTCTTCTTCCAACTCACAAAGTACATGCAATGATACCAGGACAATCACAGGCCATTGGGTGCAGAGTCTTGTGTGTTCAGTGGCAGTAGAAGCATCCTGGTTCTGGCAGGGGTCCCTTCATGGCTCCTTGTTTCTAGGACTTGGGGTCCATCAGTAGTATCCATTGGCAGTAGAGGCATCTTAGCACCGGCAGGGGTCTCTCTGTGGCTTCTCTGGCTTCAGAAGTCTGGTTCCATCAGGGCAAGCCCATGTGGCTTCTTCTCTGGCTCCTTCAGTTCCTTGGATGCTCCATCTTGTCTTATCAGGCGAGCATTTCCCAACAACTGGGGAGATGATCTCTCATCTCCACCAGGAAAATAGCATGAGACTTCCCAGAATTCTCAGAGAAAGCCACGCTCACAAAAGCCATTCTCACACAGAGGTTTCATTAGTTAACTCCTGATTGACAGGCTAGACTCCATCTCTACATTCCTAACCACGAAATTGACACAGGAGTACTAGACTGCCAACGGTGTACACTGTGTGGATTCCCTTACCTTTCTCTAAGATTTGAGATCCCATAAAGGTGTCAAAACCACTGTCAATTTGTGAGAAACCTGAGTCAAGTCACACGTGTCAGAGAGATCCCATTCAGTCTACATGTCTGGGTCCCTGTTATCAGGACAAGCTGGGATGATGAAAACCATTTCACTAGAAGTGGATGCCTGTGTGACAGAACCTTTTTCATTGCCTTTTGGTATGACCAAATTACCCTCCTCTGTGGCTGTGAGGTGGGGGTGGGGTGAGGAGGGGTGGTAAGGTGAAAGTAGAAGTATAGTCAAAACAAAGATACTTCCTCTCAGCCCAATGTTTGGATTTAAAAGAAAATAGCCCCTTTGCACATGCAGGGTATCTGTAGACAGTTTACAACGGAATCCTACAGAACAATAGATGGGGCACAGGCTCTCTGATTTCATCCGGTATCTACAGGTCTGCAGGTAGGTAGACACCGGCAGAATATGCCTTCAGCTTTCCAAACTGCACTAATTGGGAAGCAAACATGCACTTCTACATGTGTGAAGTATTTTCTTTTTCTTTCCTCTTTTCTCTTTTTACTTTCTTACTTATACTTTGCTCCTAAGAACACTCGATTCTCTGCTGGGGCAACGCCATGTATGAAGTCCATGCACAGCACCTGTCTTCTCATTTGCAGAAGGCTATTCCAAGACCAGTCTTTGCTTTGGATCTGCAAGCACGCCCACATCTTTCTAGCAAATCCCCTTTCTGTGACATTTACATGATGAGATTTTTCCATCAACTGAAAAGCCCACATTCAGGCTGTATTGGACTGCTGAGTGTCTGAAACAAGGCTTTGATCTTGAACTTTCTATATACACAACTTCTGTCCCTTTCCCTTGACCTCCTCCAGAGGGTCCCCAGGGATAAAAGGTAAATCTCTAGAGATGTAGACAGAAGTAAAAGACTCCCTGAGCAGATAGACTAGAGTGCTTCTCCCTGCACTCTGAGGAGCAATCTGGACTCATGACCTCTGAGAGAAGCTTGGCTGGCTAGGACCTGGTTGGAAAGTGTGGACTGACTCTCCCAGGTCCCTCAAGGCTCACAGCACTGAACATTCACACTGCATTTGTTGTTGTTGTCGTTGTTGCTGTTTGTTTGACCCGATCTTCTAACATGGTCTGATCATTTTCAAATGTCTGCTTCAGAGGGTACATGGTGTGGATGGCTGAGTACCGCTGTCCTTAGGACTGCATGAGAGTCTATGTGCCTTTGGCATGTCTTCTGGTTTTGATTTGTGTTTCCCTTCTCTGTTCCTCCTTCCTTTTGAATTAAACAACACAGATCACAGCCATCAAGTCCCTTGTAATGTACAGTGACTCTGTCTAAGGTTTCTGAGGCTTTGTACATCTGTATGGGAGAACGCAGCCTCACCTTTCTCCCACGGAGTAGTCACAGGGCTTGCACGTGTGGTGAGCAGTGCACTGCCTATCCTCCAGTGTTTCCAGGACCCAACCACTGTCGTGCCTCTCATTTCTCACGACCAAGACGTGTCTGCACAAGATAGTCTGTACTCACCTCATTTTAGTTTGGTTTAGAAAGCAGAAAACCAGCCGGCTAAAGCTAAATATAAAGTAGGGTGAAAGGACCTTTGCTTGGGAGGGAAATCTCGAAGTCTGGCTATGAACCTCGTGGCACCTCTCGCCCCCACCCACTTTCCTCCTGTGCAGTGTGGTTTCTGTGGGAGTTTGAAGAGACCAGGCTGACAGACTTGAACTTCAGGTGCGGCAGGTTACTGTACTGATGTACGACTCTCATTTCCTTCAAATTGTACTAATTCTCTTTAGCTGTTTTCTCCCCCTTCCCTCTCGGGAACAGTTAACTATTTCAGAAGCAATCACTCATCAGGAATCACTGAATTCCTACCACACCGTTCTTGCTTAGATTTAGGAGTATATATTCTGCTCTTTTGTGTATTTGTTAGCATTTGCTATGTAATAAACTGCCCTAGAACTTCTATGTCTAGAATAACAATTCTTCTTGATGATTCTATAGAAATTGGTGTTGGATTCCTCAGGAATGACTATTCCTCTTTGCTGATGTCACCTGGGATCACGGTGGAAATCTTCAGGGCTGGGATGGCTGGCTGCCGCTTACCTCCTAGTCTTGCATCCCCTGAGACTCTCTCAACCGTACAGGCAAGCTCAAGCTTCTTCCTGGGGCATGCCACTCCCAATGGGTAAGAGGGAAAGCCATGATACTGCTGGTTATTTCTTCCCCGAAGCCTCACACTGTCGCTGCTGCCGAGTTCTCTTGATCACACTAAGTCGCAAGATGGTTCCGGTCTCAAGAGATGGAGAAGTTGACTTCAGCTCTGAATTGGAGAAGCTTCAGAGAATTTTACAACTGTTTTCGATCTGCCAAAGCAGACAATCCCCAAATTCATTCTCTCAAAAGTGATAAATTAGGAATAAAATTTTCTGAGTCTAAAATCATAATCCTTCCCTTGTCTAATCCAGCCTCTCATTATTTGATTTTTGCTTATTAATTAAAAAAGCATTCTTACATCCATTATTTCATAATAAATATTTGAATCACGTCACCTCCTGCTTTCAGACAAGAGATTGGATGCCTAAAGTGATTAATGATTTATCCAGAATGCCACAGCTATAAAAGAGGGACACCTCAAATCCTATGCTTGTTTTGTGTATTTGTATAATAGAAGCTGCACTGATCTCAGAGTTATTTAATTGTTATTATGTTCAAAATTAGAATTAAAGTTCTTTCTTTTAGGCTTACGATTGTTGGCTGGGGCTGCCTGGAAAAGGTGAGCACACAACTTACCTCGGAAACCCTTTCACTACCAATACAAGTATAACCATGTTACAAATTTCAGACATGCTTCCCAAGATACTCTTTGACACCAGGAACTGGATGGGCATTGCTACAAGTAGAAGGTTATGCAGGCATGACTTCTCACAGAAGAAGGTTTAGCAGAGCCTTCACACGAAGAAAAAGGCAACAACAGATGCTGAACTTTGATTTCTTCTAAGCATATAGAGTGAAAGCCTCCAAACCCATTACTTTCAGAAATCGACTTTACCTAGGTTTCCCCTGAAATTGTGTAGGCATGTCATGGTTTTTAGTGCAACTGTAGTTTTGTATTCAGCCCAAACAGAATTCCAGGGGAATACAAAACTCTTCCCCAAACTTTTCAGGATCTTGGGGACTTTTTAAGGAGATTCTTTACCAAAAAAATGAAAGGAACATAAATTAAATCATTGGACAGAACTGCCTCACTGAACAAAATATCCAAGAGATGGGCCAGAGATTATTATAAATGATAAACAAGAACATAAGTCCGCCTAAACATGACTATATTGATGCATTATCTTGACCTGCTACATTCCCATATTTCTTCCAGTTTTATATCTTATATGTTAAAATCTAAGGGAAGGAGCAGAACAAAAAAACACCCCAATTTTTACACATAAGCTGCATATAAGAGAAAGATGAGGTTTTCTACTCTGATAAAGATTTATGACCTTGGCAACCCACAGGGGCTGTTCTACTTTGTCCTGTAGGGGGCAGTATAGAGTAGCTATGCATCAGAACAGACCCAAGAGCAGTGAGCTTCATGTGGTTTGGAAGATGCATACCTAGTATACCTTTCAGGAAACTGTCATTGATGCCTAGTGGGTTTTATTGCTATGTTTAATGTTCTTATTTGTAACCTATCTCTTTAGTCCCAGGTGTGTGAGGGAGGTAGGGCAGTTACCCCAATATATGAGTGAGGAAAATAAGACTTAGAAGTTAATTGGTTACTATGAGGCCATATATCTAGTCAAGTGAAAGGTGAAATGAATGTATGATTTCTTCCATCTATCATCTTGCAGGCTTTAAAAACTTTATTGATTTTCTCCCTGAGTATAAAATAAATGAATGCACATATAAAGAGAATTCTGAACAATAAAAAAGAGATGACATAAGCTCCCATCACCCAGAAGTAACCTGTTAACATTTGGCTCTATTTCCTTCCTGTGTTTAATGTTACTGGAATTATGTGTGTTTAGAGATTTTAGTCTTTATTTTTTTCCTTGACTTAGTATTAGATCAAAATGATTTTCTAGAGCATCATAAAATCTTTAAGAGGCCCTGGTGGTGTAATGGGAACATGTCAGGCCACATCAAATGACCTTGTGTCATATATGTGGATTCATCATTCTTTTAATCAATACACTATTGTTGGACACTTAGGTAATATCTTATTGTTTCTTTATATTCCACAAGAAATAACAATGTAATAAAAGGGCATATAAGCAAATTTTTTTGTTTCTTGGGTTTTCCTTAGGACATATTGCTTTATAATAGATATTAGACTTTTATCCCTGTGTGGTGGTGTTACTACACCTGCATGAAATTACAGGGCCAAAAGTTATTAGGACTTTTAAGGCACTTGACATGTCTTTCTTTCTTTCTTCTTAAAGAATTTTACTGGGGCCTCAAACAGCTCTCATCACAATCCACAAATCCATCCATCGTATGCCAACCACATTTGTACTTTTGTTGCCCTCATCATTCTCAAAACATCTGCTTTCTACCTAAGCCCTTGATATCAGCTATTCATTTCTTCCCCTTGCTCCCCACTCCCCTCTGCCTTATGAGCCCTTGAAAATTTATAAATTATTATTTTGTCATATTTTACACTGTCCAATGTCTCCCTTCACCCAATTCCCCATTGTCTGTACTCCAGGGAGGAGGTTATATGTAGATCCTTATTATTGATTCCCCCTTTCTGCCTCACCTTTCCCCCACCCTCCCAGAATTGCCACTCTCATTACTGGTCCTGAAGGGATCATTTGCCCTGGATTCCCCATGTTTCTAGTTCCTATTTGTACCAGTGTATATCCTCTGGTCTACCTGGATTTGTAAAGTAGAATTGGGATCATGAGGGTAGGCAGAAGGAAGCATTGAAGAACTACAGGAAAGTTGTATGTCTCTTTGCTGCTACACAGCACTCCAACTGACTCATCTCCCCCCCAACATCCTCCTGTAAGGTAATGTCTATTACTTGCAGATGGACTTTGGGTCCCCAATCTGTACTCCCCCTCATTTACAATGATATAATTCTTAGTTATTTGATATGTGACATCTGATCCCTTCAACACCTCGTGGTCACATGGACTGATATGTTTCTTCCACATGGGCTTTGTTGCTTCTGAGCTGGATGTCAGCTTGTTTACCTTCAAGTCTTTAAGACCCCAGACACTGTATCTTTTGATAGTAGGGCACTATCAACTTTCTTTACCACATTTGCATTCAAAGATCATGTCGAGCACTTGGCATTTCTTAACAACTAAATCTTTCCATTAGATTCTTGAAACCCATTCCCTTCACAAATGTACTTTAGGTAGCATACACAAAGTGCTTTTGCCCATTGGATATGACCTTTGGAAAGTCAGCCATGTATTCTGAGACAGTTTGCTATACCTCACGAAGAGATCGCCGATGTTCTCAGTGGGCTCCCAGTTGAATTTGACTCTTGGCGAGCTCATGGGAGCAGAGTTTAACCACTTCATAGAGGTGTCGAGGCCATGACCTTTCAGAAACAGTGCATCAAGTCTGCCGTACTAGGCATCTCTGGGTGTGTCTGTACTGCCCACCCTTCACTTAGTAGTGGAATACTTACCTTTGTGTCACAGTCGACACTAAGTTCTTTAATGACTCTTACGCTCTAGCTTCTGCTCTTGGTGTCTCTGTTATAAGATTCAGCACTCTGACTGATCGACTTGAGACTTGTTTACCAAAGTTTACTGCTTTCCCGTAATTCATTTCTTTGTTCACTGCTCTGCTGGGGGCTGCTAAAAAATGTTATCTTCCCCTTCCCCCCGCCGATAATATTATTGTCTGTACCTTTGCTACAGTAAAGTTGCAGAGCTAATATTGTATTCTAGGATTTCAAACATCTGCACATTTTCCAAAGGGGGAGATTCTTCACATTACTGGATTCTCGGGAAGCAGGAAATCTGGATAAAGGGAAGAGAAAATGTTGCAATAAATGCTACTCTATCATGTGTAGTCTGTCAGTTTGTGAGATATTATTGTGGTGCTGGAAGCTATGCCATTTGAATTCCAAATACCAGCAGAGTCATCCATGGTGTGTACAGGCTGATATAGGCTTCCAGTCTAAGACAGATTAGGAAAGAGGACTGTATCTTTAAGAGTAAAATACCCACTGAAAACCTCATAAATAGCATCAGAACATTGTGTAAGACAGTGTCAGAAGCAGAACCCCCATCTGGTTGAAAGAAACACAAAATATGACAAGGGAAGAACTGTCCCTTCATGTTGACATCAGCCTTATTGACATGGATGGAGTAGAGTTTGGGGCATCTTTTTTTTTTTTGAATGTCACAAAAAGAGACAACATCTGTAAACATTCATTAATAATTAAAACATGTAATGTACAAAGAATGAGAAACTGGGCATTATCAAAAATGAAACATAACTCAGAAAGATATGTCCTAGGCATGAATGAGGTGAAATGGAGTGATATTAGTCATCCTGAATTGGATACTCATACACTTTATGAAAGCGTTTCAAAAAGTTTGTGGTAGATTGGATTTGGAAGATAATTGAATTTGCCTACAAACTTTTTGAAGTCCCTTGTGCTATGCTGGAAATGAAAAACTGAAGAGGAGTGGCTTCAAATTGATTATCAAAAGAAACATTACAAGCTCGACCTTGAAGTACAATGCACCTACTGATAATAATATGCATATACTTACAAGGACTACCAGTTAATATGACTATTATTCAAATGTACTCATCAACCACTAAATCCACTGTTGAAGAAATTGGAATTTTACCAAATTCTATTTTTTAAAACTGATCACACATGCAATCAGGAGACATTGATAATTTCTGGTGATTGAAATGTGAAAATTGGGAGAAAGCTGTTAGAAAATATAGCTTTGATGATAGAAATGACAATATAAATATCGTATGAGAGAATTTTACAAGACAATACTTATTCATCTCTAATGTCTGTTTTCAACAACCCAATTTTCTTTGATACTATAAGGAGCTCACAAAATGGAATACATAGGAATAAAGTCTGCTACATCTGTAAAGAGAGATGATGGAGAAACTCAATATCATGAGCCAAAGTAGTCAAGAACTGACTATGGAACATACCAACAATGTCTCATAAAAAAGTTCATGGTGAAACTGTATAAACATAAAACCAGTCTACAATAGATAAAAGATGACATTTGTACATTTCACCTTAGTTAGAAGTTCATCTCAAGAATAGATTTGACATTTTGAATACTAATAGCCGAAGAGCAGAACAGTTGTGAGTTGACATTAAGTCATTTAAAAGAAAGATGTCGCTGAATCCTGGTAGCGTAGTGGTTGTGTGCAGGACTGCGGCCTACAGGGTTGGCAGTTCAAATCCAGCAGCCGTTCTCCAGGAGCAAGGTTGGGCCTCCTACTCCCACCAGGGCAGTGATGCCTTCCCCACACACAAAAACAACCCAACAAAAAACAACAAAAAAAGAAAGATGTCACAATGGATGTCATAAAAGACTACTAAAATTTGCTCAAGAATATATAAATCCTAAATTAAAAAATGATGATGTAAATCAGCGAAAGAAAAGTTTGAAGGACGACTTGAAAAGACAAAATAGAGTCTTAAAATATGATGTGTAGTATCTTGAGTTAGAAAAACAAAAAGGAAGAGCATGCTGGAAATTTTGCAAGCTGGCTAAAAAAAAATCTGAAGAACAACTTCAAGCCTTGAATTGTAATATCTGAGCATGCAGGAAAATTATTGAATGCATAGGAAGCATCCAAAGAAGATGGAGAAGGATATTTGTGTATGTATATTTACTTCCAATGCAAATAGATCCATATTTGTGAATGTGATGAGGCATACATGAAAATTTTGAAAGCTTTTTAGATATGAATAAACACTGAGAGTCATTGGACTGGAGGGTTTATAACCATAATCTTACAGACTAGCAAAGTCAGTTGACATAAACATTCACAAGCACAATATTCTATATCCCAATTGGTGAGTAGTGACTGAGATCTTTGAGCTTATGAAAAACCATTTGAAGGTAGAGGTAAGAAGCCCAAAACAAAGCCAAACAAATATTCAACTAAATACTGTGCAAATATCACTTTCTACAACCTTGAAACCTGAAGATCTAGATGGTGCCCAGCTACTAACTGCTTTGAAAGGTCATATTAGAAAGTCCTAAACAGAGTTGGAGAAATGTACATAACAGAACTCAAAATCATGGGACCAGGGTTACTAGTCAGATAGAGAGAGTGATAGAACTCTCAAAACTATGGTCCTGATCCTTCAAGTCTAGGACTGAACTCACACCTGTGGTAGAATAATCAGTGATTTAATATAAAAGGGAGCATCTCAAAAGGACAAAGTTTAGAGGTTTAGGAGAGAAGTGGGAATGGAAACAGGCAATAAGGAACACATAGGATGAAGGATATTACATTTGGGGTATGATAGTTTTGAATTTGGGGGTTTATTTGTTTGTTTTTTACAGCCCTGGCAGGTCTAGAATTCTCAGTGGTTTGGTGTTTGAGGATTAGTATTATGATCTATCGTTACATGACGCCATGAACCTTATGATAGCATCTGCTACAAGCAATCAAGCAGGCTGTAATAAGATTAGGTACCTAACATGTCACAGCCCTGATGCAATTGACATGTTTTGTAAGGGGTGTGGTCTCCTTCTTATGAAGTATGAATCTAGGAAAATTGGAAGTCATCAAAAATTAAATGGAATGCATAAATCTTGAAATTCTCGGCTTTAGTGTAATTAAATGGACTGGTTTGGGCCATTTTGAATCAGAAAAGCTTATGATACTATGACAGGAGAAAAACTATCGAAAGGAGTGGAATGACATTTGTTGTCAAAAAGGACACTGCAAAATCAATAATGAAGTATAATGGTGTCTGTGCTAGGATTATATCTATTGCCTGATATGATATGTTTGCAATGAAATCCAAACAATATAACTATTATTCAAATTTATGAGCCAATTGCAAATGAAGAAATTGAAAAATTCTATCAAAGTCTTCAATTGGAACTTGATTAAACCTGTCTCAAAGATGTATATATAATTATCGGTGATTGGAATGGAAAGGTTGGCGACAAAGAGGAAGGAATGGTAGTTAGAAAATATGAACTTAGTGTAGAAATTAAGCTGGGGATCATATCATAAAATTTTCCAAAACCAAAGACTTGTTCATATCAAATTTTTTTTCAGGTAACATAAAGCAACCATACTCATGGACTTCTCACATGAATATCAAACACAGAAATTTAATTGACAGTATTTTCAGGAAGAGATGCTGGAGGAACTCAATATTAGAAGCTAAACCCAGGTCACAGGCTGATTTGGAACAGATCATCAGTTGCTGATTGTAGAACAGATCATCAATTGTTCATATGTATGTCCACAGTAAAGCTGAATAAACGTAAAAACAAGCTTGTGAGAGCTAAAATATAATTTGTAGGCCATACCTTCTGAATTTTAAGACTATCTCAATTATAGTTTGGTCATTAAACACTAATGACAAAAAAGCTAATGAACTATTGGAAGATATCAAAATTATCATTCATGAAGAAAGCAAAAGGTAATTAAAAAGACAGAAAAGAGATATCAAAGTGATTGTCTGAAGAGACTCTGACACATGCTCTTAATCTTAGAGTAGTTAAGGCAAATGGAAGAAATGGTGACTTCAAAGAGCTGAATAGAAAATTCCAAAAGGCAGTTTGAGAAGACAAAGGCAAATATTATAATGGCCTGCTGACATATCTAGAATTAGAAAACCAAAAGTGAAGAATATGGTTAGTATATCTTAAGACTTATGAAAAAAATTCAATCCTCAAGTTGCAATCTTGGAAGACTCTATCGGCAAAATATTGAATATTGAAAGATGGAGGAAACATTAAAAGAAGATGAATGAATACACAGTCACTGGCAAAAAGAACTCATTGACATTCAACAATTTCAAGAGATAACATATAACCAAAAACCAGTGGTGTTTAAGTTGCACTGAATTCATTAGCCAAAACCAAGGCTCCAGGAATTGATGGAATCCCCATTGAAATGTTTCAAAAAGCTGATGAAGCACTAAGCACTCACTCTTCTATGTCAGGAATTTTGGGAGACAGCTACTGGGCTAACTGGTTGGAAGAGGTCCACATCTGTATCCATTCCAAAGGAAGTCGACCCTTCAGAATGCTCAAATTAGAGAACAATAGTGCTGATATCACATGCAAGGAAAATTTTGCTGAAGATAATCCAAAAGTGGTTTTAGCAGTAGTTTGAGAGGGAGCTGCCAGAGGTTCAGGCCAGATTCAGAAAAGGATGTGGGACAAGAGATATCATGGCTGATGTCAGAGGGACTTGACTCAAAGCAGAGAGGATCAGAAGTATGTTTGCCTGTGCTTCATTTACTGTGCATGGGCACTCACCTGTATGGATCATACAGACTACATATGGTCCTGAGAAGAATGGGAATTCCAGCACATTTCATCATGTTCATGGAGAACTTTTACATGGCGGCAGCTGTGCAAACAGAACAAAGGAAGAGTGTGGGACAGGGCTGTCTCCTCTCACCATACTTCTTCAGTCTGTATGCTGGACAAATAATCAGAGAAGCTGTGTTATATGAGGAAGAAGGTGTCATAAAGATTGGAAGAAGACTTATTAACAACCTGTTATATGCAGATGACACAAGCTTCCTTGCTGAAGATGAGGAGGAAATGAAGCAATTGCTGTTGAAGGTCAAAGAATGCCGTCTTTAGAAGGGATTTTGACTCAATGTGAAGGATACCCAAGTCCTCACAACTGAACCATGAGGCAAGTTGTCGAGGATTTTTGTCTTGCTTGTTTCCACAATCAATGATCATGGGAGCACCAGTCAAAAGACAAGAAGATGTTGTACTTGGTAAATCAGCTGCACAAGATCTCTCTAGTGTATTGCAAAGTGAGGACATTAATGTGAGGACTAAATTGAGTTTGACCTAAGCCAGGGGACTCTCAATTGCCTCATAGGCACGTGAATTACCAAGATTGAAGAAGAATCCATGGATTTGAATTGTGATTACGGTGAACGCGATTGCCAGCACAATTAATTGCTAAAAGACTAAACTCATCTTTCTTGGAGGAAATATTTCCGAGTGTGCCTCAGAGGCCAGGATGGCAAGACTCAGTCTTATACATCCTTTGGACATTTTCTAGAGACCAATCCCTGCGGAAGGACATCTTGCTTGGTAAAGTGGAGAGGCAGCAGAGAAAAGGAAGTCCATCGGTGAGATGCTTTGACATAACGGCAGGGGTAATAGGTTCCAGCATAGGAACAACTGTGAAGATGGGGAAGGACTGGCAGTCTTTTGTTCTGTGATGTCTTGGGTTGCCGGGTGTGAGAAATGACTCAATGAAGCCTAAAAACAAGCTTATCAACCGCTTAAGTGATGAATGGACGTGATTCTTCATTAACAAGAAAATAGAGGAAGTCTGGGTCCAGAGAGGAAGGTCTTACTGCCATGGACTGGGCCCACAGTGAACCTACACGACAGGATAGAACTGGCCTTTTGCGTTTCTGAGACTGTAACTGCTTGCTAGATTCGACAGTCTTGTATTTCTCCTGAGGAACTGCAGGGGCTTTCAAAGTGGAGACCTTCTGGATTGCAAGGAGTCCTCACTACACCACAGGACTTCCAGTGAGGGAAGTAGACATGGGCATAAAAGGGTAAAAGGATCAATCCCTCTGGTGATGTAACACTCCGTATTTGCACTGCAACAACATCAATACTCTGGTTGCCACATTGTACTATAGTTCTACAAGATGCTATCAAAGAAAAAAGTTGAGCAATGAGGTCAGAGTATCTATATTATTTCTTATGGCTATCTGCTATACATGAATCTTTAATTATTTCAACATAAAGTTAACTGTTTTGAGACCTCTATAAATCTCCTTTACCCCTCAGTTCTTTCCTCTCTTTCCTTTTACTTTCCTCTTGTCCCACTATCATGCTCAGCCTCCATTTGGGTTTCAGTATTTTATCTGTTACTTTACTCTTGATCCATCCCTATCAGGCCTCTCACACCCACCTTGCCACTGATTTTTTTTTTTGCCACTGATTTTTGATCCTTGTTGTTCCCCTGTCCCTGGGGTAGTCAGCACCATCTTCTTCCCCCCTTCTCCCCATCTCCCATGCCCCCCCAGAACCATTAGTCCC
>PVJH01014998.1:0-55175 GCA_004026705.1 Nesogale talazaci | reverse complement strand
AAGAATATCCCTCCCACACCAAATAATCAGCTGTTGTCGAATGAAAAAAATAGGTGAGCAATTAGTTGAGAATTGCAGTAGGGTCTGTGGTCACCATATTTAAAAACGAGTTCCAGAAGGTTCAGCTTATGTACTGTCATTACTATGATGACCACGACGACGACAACAACCACTACTACTAAGTGTGTATTGGGCAAGCTTGACATGGCAGACACTCTTAGATGTACATTAGCCTCTTGAGACCCCCTCAGGAGGTACATGCTGTGAGCACTTCTCTTATACAAAGAACAAACCTAAGATGCATGCAGAGGGTAGCTAGCTTGCGACATGACCAGTAGAGGTGACTGGTGATTGGGCTTTGTGAGCAGGTTGGAGCCCGAGCCCGCGTTACTAACTGCTGTCAGAAAGAGAGATACGAGTATGGATTTTGCCAGGAGAAGTCAAGTCCATCCTTATTTGCAAGAAATGTGATTTTTTTTTTGCCTGGGAATCCCCAAAGAATCAATTGAGGAGCTAGTGGAATTCATGAAACTGCTCAGTAAAGTCCTGGGGCCATAACCAATATGCTCAAGTTTCTCATGGTTCTTGCTATTATCGCAGCAACGGTCAGTTTGAAAATACAGTGGAACTGAGGACTGGAAGGGATCCTATCAGTCACAATCATGGGAATATCGAAGAATTGCCTCAATGATAAGGAAGTTATCCTGAAGGTAAGCATGGCCTTAATGAGAGAGAGAGAGAGAGAAGATTTAACCGCATGAGGAGACACAGGGTGATTGGGAGGTTATAATGCTGAAGCAGAATCCATCGGAAAGGATGAGTTCCAGCCAATGTTGGTCAAAATTTCAGGAGCATTTTCTTATAGCTCCAATATATTCTAAAGTTCATCAGTGGTGGGGGCTGGGAGGGACAGTAGCAATTAAGAAGAGACAGAGTATGTCTAAAAAGGACTCGTGCTGAGGTGCGCTGCTAAGAATGGCATGGACCCCTGCAAATATGCTGGAGTGTGCAGAAAATGCATCAAAAGAGGGATTCACAAAGCAGAGATGGGAAAGAAAGAGCCTATTTAATAAATGCTGCTCACCAGACAAGGGGCTAGCTGCTTATCCAACCCTCAACACAGACCCATCGCCTCTGAGCTGGCTCCCCATGGCTGTACATTTACTTGTAGGACAAAGAGTATGGCTTACCTTTATGCAGATGCTACTTGACAAACCTAATTCCAAAGGGATAAAGCATGTGAAGATTAAAAAAATAAAAAGCCAAGCCATTGAAATGAGAAGGACACAGAATGGAATATTCACCTATTTATGAAGACTTGGTAAATTCCAAGATGAAAGTTTCCTCAATGTGATGAAAGAAATCACAAAGGAATACATGAAAGGATGGAGCTGACCCTACACTGCAAATTCATGTTTTTAAAGAAAATAAGAATAAAAGGAAACCTAACAACAACAGCAACAAAAGTGGAACACAGACGGGGAACGTGTTTTAGATATTTGCGGTGAATTGTAAAGTTTTTCTTTACAATCTTTACAAGCTCTCTGGATGGTAAATGAAATGAAGGGCATTAAAGAAATAATTCACAAAGAATCTGAAGCAGGCCCTGATGATGATAAAGGAGATAGGTGCAGAGTGGGTTACGGAAAGGAACAGTAAACACAAAGAATTAAACAAACTAAATAAGCACTAATAATTAAATTAATTAGAGCTAAGGTATAGAATGGAACAAACACTATGTGACCATTTAAAACAATGTTTAGGGAGTCATCTGGGGAAATATCTTAGTGATAGGAAAAAGTACAGTGCAGTTATATTAAAGCTACATACAATATGCTTCCAACTTTGTTGAAACTTACACATACACACGAAAATATTAAAGAGAAAAAAACATTTAGTTACTAAACCTTTTCTCAAATGTAATTTGTTAATAACCCAATCAAATAAACTAACTCAGCTCATCAGAGTCAGCGCAGTCCACTGTTATATCCTTTGCATCTTAAATATAGACTTACTTTTCCAACAAACTTTTGGGAAAATTGCAGGATATTGTTTAAAAATCACTTTGCTCAAAGGTGAGGAGGATGGAAGAAAATATCATATACCTGCAAATACCATAATATGAATAAACTGAGGGTGGTGATTGTAGGCACTATTTTATTTTATTCTTCATATCTTCTGTGATTTTTCAAATTTCCTGCAACTGGCCTGCATTATTTTTCCAATCAGGAAAAAAATACTTATTTTAATAGTATAGAAACAAGTCCAGAGTTTTGGATGGAGTCCCATGCACATGTCATGACATCAGGCAGGTAAAGAAAGATGAAGTTACTGCGTTGATTTGTTCACATCCATTGTATTTCCCTGGCTGAACATTTGACATCACGCTAATAGAAGGTTGAGATGATGACTTAAATGCCTGGGTCTCCATCCATCAAAGTTTGGCGCCGTCTGGGTGCCCAGTCCTTTGGGCCGTCCTCTGGTGGACAGGAAGAAGGACCGCCTTTTCAAGGGTGCACCTTGAGCTTGTGTATTCAAGGCGCTGTGTGAAATCTCAGCACCAGAACTCTCAGCAGTGACGCGGGGTGGATTTTCAGACTCAGGGGGACCCGTGCTGTGCAGTATTTCAGGGGGAAAGGGAGATCCCCATACCATAGACTATTTAGGTAGGGGTCACGACGGGGAGTTATTTGAAGAGAGTGCCACAAGTGGGTGGCGAGGAGACAGGGCATACCAATTCAGCCACACTAGCTCTAGGAGATGGCTTCCGATCGTCTCCACCAAGCTTGGGTATAGATTTGACCACATGCTCTTGTCCGAGAAAGCTGAGTACACCGCCCCACAGCCACAGAAGGAAGGGCTGAAAAATGGTAGACAGCGGAGACTCCGAGACCAGAAGGACGGAGCTTGGGATTTCCCCTCTGGGCCTCTTGGGGCATGAGCTGTGCGTCACGTTTCTGGGCCTCAGTGGGCTGTCTGCAAAATGGAAGTGGCACCTGTGTCTGTCTTTCTGTTTTCGCACTCACACATGTCATGCCATGAGCTGGCTGTGTGCCAGTGTCATGCGAAACATTTATACGAACGCTCTTATTTAGCTCTCAGAATTAACACCTGGTGAGGTAAGTGCTGCTGTCTACTCCCTCTGCCTGAGAACCACACCAGGTTCTAATCTCCGTGGTGGGGACCGAATTGAACCAGGCCTCTTGATGGCCCAGTCTTCTCTCCCTGGTTCACAAGAATGGGCATGCTCGGTGAGTGCCTGGTGGGCATACGTACGTGCTCAGCAGGAGCTGCCCCTCCGACCAGAACAGGCTGTTTAGCAAGGTCCTTAGGGCCTTCTAAGAAAACTGGGCACTGAGGCTTTACAAGGGGAGCTACAGGCTTAGCTGTTTTTAAGGGGCTTTGGTTTGCTGAGAGTGCTTTTTTTTTTTTTTAAACCATCTAAAAGTCTATAGTAAGCCTACATCAAGCAAGGATTCACTTTGTATCTCTCTGACACATTTCAGATACTATGTCTCACATTATTTCAAACTTTTTCATACATTGTTGCATATTTAATAAGCTACTTATATCCCAAGCCCACAGCCATCAAGTCAGTGCCGACTCAAGGCAACCTTGTCTAGGCTTTCAATGTTCACTGGAGCTGCTCTGGAGTTCGAACCCCTGACCTTGCAGTTAGCAACTCAGTGCTAAACCCACGGTGCCACCAGGGCTCCTTCATAGAGGAGAGTGTAGGCATCACTTTTATACACGTTGGGAGGGCCCAAATAGTCGTGTGACTGACTTTACTGTGATATTTCCTTTCCGGCGATGACCTGGAACCAAACTTGTAAAATCCTCAAGTTTGTGGAGACCTGTGTAGGAGACCCAATGTGGGAAGTTCTCGGTCCTGTGCCATCCCTGCTCCCAGGTACATGGCTGGGTGCCGGGGCATCGAGAAGCTTGAACTACTGGGCATGGGGAAGGACTTCTCAGTGCCAGGAGGAGGGGAGGGCAGGAGAGTGGTTAGGATGCATCTGGACTACGAGACACAAATCTACATCAACGTCCCAGCTCAGCAGCTCTAGCTGGAGCCCCTGGGCCTTTCAGAGCCTACCTTCCACGACATAAGGGGAATGAGATGTCATGCTGGCGTTTGCTCTGCTAGAATTCCATGAGTCTATGAAAATGGACACAAAGGGAGAGTCTCGCCTTCAACAGCCTCTTCAAGTCCACACCGGGCAAACCACATCTCTGGCACATTTATTCCCGGGTGCAGGCACTGTGGACTTTGGAGGAGGGAAACAAAGCATCTAGCGACAGTTTCTGATCAGTCATTTTGGGGAAAGTGTTGTAGCAATACATTACGAGGGAAGAATGTAACTACCCTGTCACGTAGTTCCAAGACGACATGCAGAAAATGCAAACGATCAGAGGAAATGTAGGCAGTGCCCATGGTTTCCTTATGCCAGCACCCACAAACTCAGGTGCTTTGGAAGAGGCCAAATTATTCTCTCATTTCACAGATCGTCCAACTAAACACTGCCTTCAGGTGTTTCAGAACAACTAAACACTGCCTTCAGGTGAGGCTCAAACTGGGAGAGTCTTCATGGTCAGGGCCCGGTCTTGTTCAGACCATGTTTGGCACTCGGCAATTCCTAGTTCATTATTTCCAGACAGTGGGTGGGGGTGGGGAACATTTTGTAACACTCCAAACCCAAGCCATTCTGACTCACAAAGCCGCCCCTTGGGCTCCTGAAGCTATCGATCATTATGGGAGCAGAGAGCCTCATGTCTCTTCTGTCGAGCAGCTGGTGGGTTTGAACCACTGACCTTGTAGCTAGAAGCCCAACTTGAGTAACCCACTACACCACCACGGCTCATGCTGTCGCACTACACATTGCAATTAAATCAATTTACATAATATAAACCCCATGAGGAGGGACCATAAAGTGACTCTGAGCTTCATTTTTCCCCTCTCTTAAAGGTAGAGTCAACTTTTTCCATCACAGAAACATTGTCAGAGTTCAACGAGATCAGGGGCCCACAGCACAGCTCCTGCTCTCCTAGTTGGACTAAGAACCAGGGCTGAGCCACGCAGGGGGGTCTTCACTTGGCCTGCTAGCTCAGAATGACCCCAGGATTAGTGTCAAACTCGGTTGGTGCCATCTTGGAATTTGTTGTAATGTTTGAACAAGGGGCTCTGCATATCATTTTTTTTTACTGGGTCTGAAAATTACATGACCGTTCCTGTTCAGGGTCCTCATTTGAGTAGAACTGGAAAAACGCACACACATGTTGATAAATACGAAGACTAAAAAAGTAGAGTCGAATCCCTTGAGCTTCTAATCTACATTCCTACACACTGAGCCTGCAGAGACCCTACCCAGGCCAAACAGAGAGGATGGAAAGAGCCTGCTCTAAGGACACATCTGGGCTCAAGTTCTCCTGAGGAGTTTTCTTTCACTTCCCGATCTTGGCCAGAGAAACTGTTCATAGTGCCTACAACTGAAGTGCAGTTGTGAAGATGAAACCCAGCCATCTATGTCATGCTCTTACTTGCTGGAAGTGAAGAAGCTCGGAGCAATTTCTGATGAAGATTGAAGACGACCACCTTTAGTATGGATTCCACCTCAACATAAGGAAAACACAAGCCCTCACAACTGGCCCAATAGGCAACATCATGATCAAGGGAGAAAAGACTGAAGTGTCAAAGAATTTCATTTTATTTGGATCCACCCTTGATGCCCATGAAATCCATGGTCGAGAAATCAAACTGTGAATCGCATGGAACAAATCTGCTGCAACCGATGTCTCTAAAGCGCTACCGGGCAAAGATATTATTGTCACTTTGAGAGCTAAGGTGTGTCTGACCCAAGCCATGGTACTCCCCATGGTGTCCTGTGCATGTGAAAGCTGGACAATGAATTAGTAAGACTAAAGAAGAATCGACGACATTTGGAGTTCCGACTTGGTGAAGAATATTAAATGTAGGATGGACTGCCAGGAGAAAGAACTAATCTATTTCAGAAGAAGTAGATCCAGGAGACTTCCATATGCACAAATGTGTTTGACACAGTGGATATGTGTATGGGTGGTAATAAGACCTTGTAAGAGCCCCCAGTAAAATGATTCTTCAAAAATGAAGAAGTAAGGGTGCTGAGACCTTTCTCACTTTGGACATCTCGTCAGGAGGAACTTGCTCTGTTCTTAGAGAAGGGCACCATATTCCGTTAAAGGTCAGCAAAAAGAGGAAGACACTCAAGATGGATTGATACAGCAGCTAGAAGGGATAGGCTCAGACAACGATTGTGAGGATGGTCACTCTTTGTGTTCTGTTGCACCCAGGAACCTTAAGAATCAGACTCTAGTCAAGCTACCCCTAACAACAGCATGTCCAGTTCTCCTGGTGTCTGTTGTTATTGCTGCTGGGTGCCTTGAGTCCGTGTTTGACCCACAAGAAAACTGTGTCAGAGGAGAACTGCCCCAGTGGGCTTTGTAGGTTGTGATTGCTATAGAGTAGACTGCTAGTACTTTCTTCCGCAGAGTGACAGGGTGAGGCCTAAGTGCCGACCTTTGGGTTAGCAGTGAAGAACTTAAACATTAAGCTACTAGATCTCCTTCTAGTCACATAATAAATTCTCTGTAAAGGTCCACTCTTACTTACTGATGTCGACTTTTCCTCGACAAATGTTTATTTGGTTGGGTTTTCTCTCTGACTGCATGCCTGCTCTGACCAATGAGCACAACTTCTCCAAGCTTGCAGATGGCCCTGTTCCCTCAACACAACAATCCTTTGCAACCCAGAAGGGATCTCAAGGAAAACACTTCTGGGGGCAGACATTCTCTGGGAATTGTGACCTAAGAATGTGACCTAAGAGTGACCTAAGAAGAGTGATTAATCAATCAGTCACCATTGATGAAATACTGTGCTGGCCACTCACTGGACATTTGTCTGTAATCTTTGTAGCCAACCTAGAAGGTCGATGCTTTTATATCCAATTTTACAGATAAGAAAACGGAGGCTTACAACAGCTTAGCAGATGGGGATTTGAAACCAGTTTTCTCCAGACCCACAGTCTAGCTGAACCTCTGATGGTCATAGCTGTTACTGCAGAAAGACCTCAAGTTTCAGGGGCAGGCGACTAAGACCATGCATAAAATGCAAACTACACACTTTCCAAGACAACTAAAGAGTGAAGCCTGAACCTTGGAGTTCTTACACTTACCCAGAGAATTCTCTCTAGCACTTGTCACATGTATGCATGCAAACAACACACATCCTTCAACTGAATTCACATCCCACCTACCCTCAGAGTACTTACCCCTGGGACCATGAACAAGGTCCGGTGCCCCCTCTCGCTTCAGAAATGACTTGATGGCAGCCTTCCCCAGCCACACCCAGTATCTTCTCCGTCACTGGAGGTCGATCACAAATGTTTCATCATTTCCAACAGGGCGGGCTCACTGCCACTCAGAAGATAGCCATCAAGCAGTGTGAAGCAATAGATACCACCACCTCTCTCTGGGGTGGTGCTCTGCTGTGCTCTTCTGTGCAGTTTGTGTAGGCAACTAGGGGGATCTCTTTATCACGCGTGTATTTAGATGCCATTAACACGTACTCACCCTGATAGCAAGGAAGTGTCAGAGACCCAGGTTCAAGCCCCAGCTTTGGCACTAACTTGCTGCGTGAACTCAGGGAAAATACTTTTTCTTGGTGGGTCCTGTGATCTTCTTCTGTGAAATGAAGAAGTGGCTCTCTAGGTATCAGCAAGTGCTCCTTCCAGCTCAGCCTGTCTCTGGATCTATCTCTGTGCGGGGTGGCTCTATATGAAGAGGGTGAGTCTGGGGTGGATGGGACTGAGGATAACTTCCAGAGACCATTGTTTGCCGTAAATATAAAAGCTGGCTAACTTAAAATGGCCGTCACTTCCTGCACGACAGTGCCCGGAAGGGAAAGAAGGTGAATTTCAGGCTCCTGGGTTGTGAGGCTGGAATTTTGAGGTTAAACTTGGAGATGAAGAACAGCAAGAGGGGACAGAGCCCGCTGGCATCAGTGGTTGAGTGCGGGACTGTGGCCCGCGGGATTGGCGGTTCAAGTCCAGCGGTGGCTCTCAGGAGCAGCACTGGGTAGCACCCACGACCACCAGAGGCAGTGATGCCCACAAAACAACAACAACAACAACAACAACAACAAGAAAAAGAACAGCAAGAGGAAAACAATGACACAAATAAGAAACAGCGAGAGACTCACGGACCTATGCAACTCCTGCCCGGGACAGTTGGGGCAGCGTAGAAAAAATGAGTGTAGTCAGCTGTATTCAGGTTCAAATCTTGGCACTACTTTTTGCAGCTGTGTGACCTGGGGAAAATGACTTATCTCTCTGATCCTTAGTTTTCTCATCTCTAAAATGTTCGTAGGAAAGACCCAATTGGAAAACCCCAAGAGTTGCTTCACTAATAGAAATAAATATGCAAAAACACTTCTCAGAGGAAACTTTCTGAGGTCAAGAAGGCACGGTCACTACTAGCATTTGCAATTTCTAAGTGCAAGTCAGAGAGTTTTCTGGAACTAGCGATGTTCCTTGGGATCACGACGGTAACTGCGTTTTTCCTCCCCTTTCTCCAGAATGTACCAGCATGCTGGCAGATGGACAGGGCAGTTTCCTACTTGGGATCTCCACACTCTCTGGGTCTCCCCACAGTATCAATCAGTCAATCAACCGATCAATCAATGTCTTTCTCCCTTTTTATTGTGAGCGAGAAGAATGTTTACAGAGAGGCCCATCAGTTCATACACGCATTGTTTCAGCTCATCCCTTACCCACCTCTTCCCTATAACCACTGCTCTTCGATGCTGACTCTGCCACAGTCTAAGTCATGAACTCTAGCCACAGTCAGCTTAGATGTCCCCGGATGGGTACAGACTATTAACAGATGTAGCTGCTAACTGAAAAGTGGAAAATTCAAGTCTAACCAGATGTTCCTTGAAAGAAAGATCTGTCAACCATCCTAAACAAACAAACAAACAAACAAACAAAAAGCAATCATTTAAACTGTATCAAGAACAGATCTACTCTGACCCCACCCACATGGGGTCACCAGGAATTGGGATAGACAATGCGGCACAGGGTTAGTGTCAGTCAGTGTGAATTTAAGGCAAGATTATCTTTGGGTTTTGCTTGTTTGTTTTAATTTTTTATTGCTATTTGAGTGAAAACATACAGAGCCTATTGGCTTTCCACTCAACCATTCATATACATTTTGTTTCATGACGTTGACTGCAGATCTCATGTTGTAACAGCAGTCTTCCCACTTCTTTTTCTCTATCTTTTTAAATCATTTTATTGGGGGCTGGTACAACTCTTCTCACAGTCCATCCATCCATGTACAAGTACATCTGTACATTTGTTGTCCTCATCAGTCTCAAAACATTTGCTTTCTGCTTGAGCCCTTCGTCTCAGCTCCTTGTTTTCTCTGACATGCTAGTTCTGGTGTTGTTCTTTTTCCTGAATCAAGAGTCCGAGATCATGTGACATTCACACTGCTCTAGTTGTCTGTGTGGGCTGCTCTTAGACCAGGACTTTCCAAGATGAGCCACGGTCACAGGAGTGTGTGGTTGTTAAGGTTTCTGAACCGAAGCATATTTGGAACACTCTGTCAGATTCTCATTTGAGTGAGGACTAGACTGGGACCTCCTTTTTCTTCACCCTTGTCAGATAGGATGTGGCCTTCATATACTAGTCACACTTTCAGACATTTTAGTATTAAGACCACAAAATGTTGCTTCTCATCTTGAAACTCTAGTTGGATGGAAAGTCCACTTGGCTGGAACTTCAATGGCCTCAAAAATCAAAAAATGCTTGATCTCCCTGGACAATGTCCTGTTCATACTTGTGTATAATTGTACAGAAGTTGCATCCGATCATTTCTGACACCCTTCTCTAAAATTCTTTGATCTCATGGATCATCGACTATCCACATGTCCTCTTTAAATAGTGAAGTGAGAATCATGATGGGTCTACGTCTTATCTTCTGTGTATCCCCAGGAGCCCCCATTCTGCCTGGGACCTAATAGGTGCTCACTCAATGTTTGAGGCCTGGATTAGTGAACGTGTGAATTCAAAGGGCTCAGATTACATATGTGTGCTGTCTATTGGCATCTCTCACACACTAATTAACTCAAGCACTTGCTGAAGATGATTTGCTCCCAAGTGTCCTGAACTTGCTCCTGTAAGTCAACTGGGAATGAAGCTAATTTGGTGGTCCTGTAAGTCAACTGGGAATGAAGCTAATTTGGTGGTCCTCACAGACAAGGCCAGGATGTGGCTTGAGCTGCTAGGTCCCCCTGACACAGCTCTCCTCTCTGTCCTGGCCTGACAGACTCCAGCCCCAATGGTAGGATGTGAGGGGAGATGAGAAAAGTGATAAATGAAGTTACACCATCAACAGGAAACTAGTTTTGATAGTGTAGCATCTGACGGGAAAGGAGGTAGATAACACACTTTCACCACCTGCCTCCTTTTCAAGTCTGTTTCTCTTGTACCCTGTGCTGATACTTGTGGAGTCCATGTTCCATAGGGAGCACAGCCACTCTCTGCAGAAGAATCAGCTCCCTCATTTCTTCTATGAGCAAGAAGATGACATATCAATAGAATTAGGAAATATGAAAAAAGAAACACACACACACACTATCCACTGTCCAGTCATCCTAAGCTACCTTTGCTTCATACTTTGTCTGCATTCCCTTCCTGGTTTTTCTGCATTTTAACAAATGTCACCAGGGTTTCAGTCACATTTTGTTAAATATATTTCCTGCTCCATTCTCTCTCTCTCTCTCTCTCTCTCTCTCTCTCTCTCTCTTCTGGGAGCCCCATCAGGCATGTATTATACTCTTGATGTACTATAGGTCTCCTAGCTTTTGTCACTTTTCTTCACTCTTTTCATTCTTTCTCCTCCTCTGACCAGATAATCTCCGTGGACCTATCTTCACAGTAGACTACTGTTAAATTCTCTGCTCAAATCCACTGTTAACCCCTCAAGTGATCCCCCCTCCACTTTAATTCTTGTACTTTCAGTTTCAGAATATCTATTTCATTCTTTTTGGGTAACTTCTACCATATTATCTATTTGATGAGATATCGTCCTCAGGGTTTCTTTTTGTTCTTCGTCCATGTTTCTTTTAGCTCATTGACCCTATCTAAGTAAAGACCAGGGCATCACTGCCTCTGGTGGTCGTGGGTGCTACCCAGTGCCGCTCCTGAGAGCTGCCGCTGGATTTGAACCTCCAAGCCCGCGGGCCGCAGTCCCCCACTCAACCACTTACGCCACCGGGGCTCAGTCCTCAATAGCTTTTCTTAGTGTTTTTTTGTAAAGTTAGTACTCCCTGTCATACGTGGCTACTGAAGTCTGTTAGGTCACGTTGGAGGACACTCATGTTTTATTCAAAATTTTATCCATGCCTGGAGCTGAAAAATAAAACTAAGAGAGATTGGAAACCTTTTCCTCATCTTTATAAACTGACCCTGTGTTAGGTACTGCATTGGTCCTTCAGGTGATTGTAAGACAGGTGGAAAGCCACACAAACTCTTTGAGAAGCGTGTCGACGTTACTTCCTCTGGGGAAAAGGTCGTGGGAGGGCAGCTTGCCGCCTCACGGGCCGCCACACACCCAGAGTGCGGGACAGGGCACGTGGTTATGTTGTCGTTCGGTGAACAACAAAGGGAATCAGTGCCCCAACCTGTGCCAGCCTCACCGTGGTTCTGGTGTTTGCGCCCCCAGATGCAGCCGCTGCGTCCCCCCACCCCACTGAGGGTCCTCTTTTTCTCGGCCTGTCTACTCCAGCAAACATGGCGTCCATCTCCAGAGTGTGTCGGGTGCTGACTCCCTATCCTGGCCTCTAAAGACCATTAGGGCTGTCCTTCTTCCAAGACCTATCCGTTGGTTCTTTGGGCAGTTCGTGGTACTTTTGATATCCTCTGTCAATACCATAGTTCACACCCATCAAATTTTCTTTGGTCTTCCTTATTCAACTTTCATGGGCATACGAGGCGTTTGGCAGCACTGTGCCTTGGGTCAGGTGCACCTTAGTCGTCAAGTAACATATTTGTTGTCCCACGCTTTGAAGAGGTCTTATGTAGCAGATTGAATCAAGCCAATGTATCGTTTGATCTCTTGACTACAGTTTTTACAAAAAAATGATGGTGGATCCACACAGGTTGAAATCCTGGAAAGCATCAATCTCTCCTCCATTTATCATGTTATCGACTACTCAAGTTGTGTGAGGATTTTTGTTTCCTTTTTCCCTTTTAACAGGTTTACTGGTGCTTCATGCACTTAAAATTCAATAATACAAGAAGAATTGTACCATCATGATCAATCGACCCTAGAACATCTTCTTCCTGGTACTCATTGTTATTCAGGTAATTTTAAAAACTGTGGCAAATATATGCACAACAAAACATTCTCCAACTCAACAACTGCTGCATGTGCAGCTTATTTTGGTTTTCTTGGCGCTGAGTTGTAATCCATACTGAAGGCTGCAATCATTGCTCTTCATCTGCAAATGCTTCAGGCTTTCTTCACTTTCAACAAGCAGGGTTGTAGCCTAACCTGTGAGTAAGTCTTCTTCCAATCTTGCTGCCTCATTTTCTTCACATAAATCCAGCTTCTCTCATGATCTGCTCGGCCTACAGATTGAATAAGTGTGGTCAGAGGGGACAGCCCTTTTCCTTTCTGTTTTTACACTATGCAGTATTTCTTTACTCTGCTTGCACAACTATCTCGTACAAAAGGAGCATAAGGAAGTGCTCAGGGATTCCCATTCTTCTCAAGACTAGCTGCAGTTTATTAGAGTCCACAATGTCCACTGTCTTTGCCTGGTCAACGAAACACAAATAGGTATCTTTCCGGCATTAAAAGAAGCTGAAGGTTCAAAGAAAACAAGGGAGAGGGGGCCCATCCTGGTCTAGGGGTGAGAGGACCCATCAGCTCTCATTTAGGGAATAGAGAGCGTGGGTGGACAAAAATAAAGAAAAGGCATGAGTAAAAGCCTTGGGGATGGCGGGGTGGAGAGGGAGGTGGAGAGAGAGAGAAGTGTATTTGAGAGCATGAAAGCCAACCAAGATAAAGGGGAAAGGATATGGGAGCAGTCAGAGGTTGACAAGGTTACAGAAATGGACATAGACTGAATCACAGAGGCCCTGGCAGGCTGTCTTGACACTTGAATTTATCCAATGACCAAAAGGAACCCACTGGAGGCTCATTGGTTAGTCCAAAAAAAGCAAGATCAGAGTGTCTTGAGAAAAACCCTCTGGTAACCATATGGAGAAGAATTGGGAGAAAGAAGAGGGCAGACAGACAGTGGGAAGCATAGGTTTTAAGTGAGCAAGCATGACAGTGATAAGGTGTGGGGATGAATGAACTAAACTGGAGGTGGGAGAGTGGCTGGTGGTATGAAGCGTTCCAACATGATTGCTGGACCAGCAAATGGGTAGTGGTGTGAGCGATGGGCTTGTAATGGCGTTAGAGCAGCGTGGCTTCTTCTTCGGAGGAGTTGAGTGCACAGGAGCCTCCCTATTGTGGTGAAGAGCCCACCCCTGCAATCAGTCTGGCTTTGTCATGTAATTGCTGTGTCATCTGGAAAAGGTCACCTGACTTCTCTTTGACTCGATTTCCTAGAGATAAGCATGACAGCCCTCTCCAAATATGTCAACAGAGGCGGGTACACCAGTGTCCCCTGCGGGACCGCTCACAATCGCCGGCAGGTACGAACATCCGAAATATCTGGCAACAGATAAACGAACAAGAAATGTGTACGTGCAATGGAAAGTCCCGATCCAAGCTACAGCACAAGTGAACCCTGACAACATGTTTCAAAGAGGAAAAAAAGTGTCTTAGAAAGGACAAATAGTAGGCAATCCTCTGGGCAAATGTATGCACGCGCATGTTTATTAGTGACCACAGGGGCCTGATGTTATTGTGAGGTGCCATTGAGCTGCTGCTGGGACAGCCACCCACCGTGCAGCAGAGCGGAACACTGCCCGGTCCTGCTGCCTCCTCACAAGGGCTGCTGTGTTTGAGCCCATGGTGACAGCCGCTGTGTCAATCCATCTTGTCATGGGTCTTCTCCTTTTCTCCGCCCTTCTACTTTATCAAGCATAACGTCCTTTGACGGGGACAGGTTTCTTTCAGGGGTGGGGACCGAGTGGGTGAGCAGCAAGGGAGAGTCATTGTTTGAAAGGCACTGGTTGGGAGAGGAGGGCATGAGAGAGGAGGAGGCGTGGGGATAGCAGCAGTGAGCCAATGACATCCGGGACAGGGGAACAACCAGGGATCTAAAAGTGGCTGCGAGGAGGGTCTAGGGCTCCTGTTGGTGTTTGATGAAGGGTAATGGTGGCCAAGAGAACTGCTGAGAGACCCCTCGCAGATGAAGATGGCAGTGGGGCAAGAGCAAAGTAAAAGGAAATAGAGGGAAAAACTAGCCAGTACACACTACAGAGAGAAGTATAAATATAGATATGTATATATGTAAATATATTAATATATAAAGAGGGAACTTGGTCTACGTACATATATTTATATGTGAATACATTAAGGTAGCAGACGGACTTTGGGCCTCCATTCAAGAACTCGCTCAACACACGAACACTTTGTTCTTATCATGTGGCACTGTGGGATGCTCACCTTCCCATGCCAACATCGCCGAGGTCAAAATATGTGCAAAGGCAAACGTGGCAAAGGAAGCTGATGGTGCCCGGTTGTGAAAAGATATAGTGTCTGGGGTCTTAAAGGTTTGAAGTCAAACAAGCGGCCATCTAACAGGGGAAAAACTAAGCCCACATGGAAGAAGCGCCCCAGTAAGTGACAAGCTGGCCTGCTAACCACAGGGTAGCAGTTTGGCCAGAACCACCAACTGCTCCATGGAAGAAGCCTGGGCTTCCCATTCCCTTAAAGAGTTGCAGTCTCCAAAACCCTCAGGGCAGTTCTACCCTCTTCTACACGGTCACTGGAAGTCAGCAGCGACTCAGTAACAGTGAGATGCTCAGAAACATGATTTCAGAGTGATTTGGTGAAGATACTATTTTTGAGTCTCTGGATAGTGCCAACAGTTAACATAATCAGCTGCTAACCAAATGGTTGGGAGTTTGAGTCCACTCAGAGGAGGCTTGAAAGAATGGCCGCCAATCCACTTCAAAAACCTCAACATTGACAGTCCTGATGGGCACAATACTCTCTGTCATGCCTGTGTCACCATAGTCCAACTCAACGCAGGTAGCGGGAAAAGCATCGTATCAGTGATACATTCTCTTCTCAAAATAGGAAGTTTCTCAGGATGAGGACAAGCCCTTCAAGTTCATCAATCTTACGAGCATGGAGTTTTTCTATGGAGTATCCCTCCTCCTATTGGGCTAGCCCACTTTGGAGGTAAATTTCCCCTCTTGTGTCGTGTGTTAGTCTGAGTAAACTAGAGAAACAAATACATAGACATGCATATGGATATAAGGAAAAGGTCTATGTACAAGAGGAATGCAGCAGTGAGAAAGCATCCCAGTCCAGTCCAGCTCAAAGTCATAAGTCTGATATTAGCCCATAGGCCCGATATTAGTCTATAAAGTCTCCTTCTGACTCACAAAGTCACAGGCCAGTGGGTGCAGAATCCCAGCGCTGGCAGGGGTCTCCCCCTGGCTCCTCGCTTCCAGGGCTCAGGCTCCATCAACAGCATCTGGTGGTGGTAGAAGCAACTCAGCACTGGCAGGGGTCTCCCCATAGCTTCTCCAGCTTCAGAGGTCTGGTCCCATCAGAGTAAGGCCGTGTGGCTTCTCCTCCAGCTCCTCCAGCTTCTCGGATGATGCCATCTTGTCTTGTCCGTAGTTCATGACCGCCACATGTTGTGTCCATTTAACTGACCACCCAGCTCATCAGCTCCATAAGGAAGTTAAAAATTAGGGATACTGTGAGTGGTTTGTTAAGTTTCTGTGCATAAGGAGCTGCTACTGAATTATACTTGAAGCATACTTAAAAAAAAAGTTTTAACTGAGAATGGCGGCTTCCTAATAATGACACCACAACAGCCCTGTTGATCAAGTCCACTCAGCTGATCAATGGAAGATAATTCCTTATCAGATAATCAATAAAAGTCCGTTCCTTATAATGCTTTTTCACATAGCATGTTCTGGTAATGTCTACCCATTGTTGTTACTATTATTTCCATTTTCATATAGGAAAATCTGGGCTTACAGAAGTGAGTTCATTTGCTCAAGGTTAGGCGTAGTAAGAATGAAGGGCCTATACTTACAGCTGACTGGTAGGCGGTAGACCAAGACTGGTGGGGAGGGGCCAGTGGGAGCCGTGTGTTCAAGAATCAGGCCTTCAAGGGGGTGCATCGTCTGCTTTGCTGTTTGCTGCTGCCCAGGTGGCCCCATTTCATGTGTACCCTGGGTACAACAGAATCAAACCACTCCTCCATAGGATCTTCTCATCTGCACATTTTACAGAGGCAGACTGTCTGACTGCTCCGTGGGTTCAAGACCTCAACCTCTGCGGTAGCAGCTGAGGGCAAAGCCCTCGGGCCACCCAGGCTCCCACATTACCTGCAGCAACTTAAAGTAAAACAAACAAAAGACAACCTACCTTTTGTGGTCCTGAGGAGGCAACAATGCTAAACAACGTCAGTGATATAGTCTTCCTTGTGTTGTATGGGGAGGCTGTGATGCCCCCCCCCCAAAAAAAAATTATGCTCTCCCAGGAGAAACAACAGCAACTCGCACGGCCAAAAGTTGAGAAGCCCCTTGACACATTAAACAATGTGTCCCAAGAATTTTCAGGAAGAGGAGTGTCTAGTCACTCACTCAGCAACATGCACTGAGCGGCTCCGAGTGTGATGGCCACCGACCGAGTTGGCGCTGAGTCATAGCATCTCTACAGGACAGGGTAGAACTGCCCCTGTGGGTTTCCCAGACTGAAGCCTCATGTTTCTCCCACAGCGCCTCAGTTTCCTCGAAGCTCCCCAGAATTCTTCATCCTGAGAGATTTCTCAGGTGAGAAATGCCTTGGTCCTTGAATGCCCATAAGAAAGAATTCACTCCGAAGCCTGGATTGTGATCCAAGTGGGTTTTATAAAGGATAGAAGAGGTTTCAGGTTTTACACAGACACCCTCAGGGCACTTCACACCGCAGGTGCAGTCCTGAGGCCAAAGGAGCTCTCTGCACAGCTAGCCGAGGAGCAGCTGGTGGTGAAGGGGAGTGGAGGCAGTGGGCTTCGGATTCGGGCATTTTCAGCCCTCCACTGGGAGGCATGATCGACCGTACTGGTTGACCCCATTGGCTGAATTAAGCTCACCTGGCCCAGATGGGGGCCCACCCAGGTGTACTGTCTGAATCTTGAAGCCTGTCCAATGGACACCTTTGTCCCTGTTGTGACTAACTAACATAATCACTTTTTCTAAAATCACAAAGGTTTATTCAGTATTGGAGAGCCCTAATGCTAAGGAGACCGGAGTAGTTGTGCCAACTTGCCTGGACCAGAATCCTCAGTAGGTTGGACCTAACATAAGGTCAACATGCCCTGCATAGCAAGGTAACTCAGGTCACAGCCTGATGATGTGTCCTTGGGGGTGTGGCCTATGTCATAAATGAGGGGGTACCTCCCAGAACTGGAATTGTCCTGGGCAGACCCAAGTTTTTGTAGTAAGCATTTTTCCAATCAGGGCAGCATCAAACAACTTGATCTGACTTAGTGCACGCAGTGACATCACCTGGGAAGGTTCTTCTGGTTACAGTCAATTTTTTTGTAAGAGCATTTTCACTCGAATCTCTTTTTTTTTTTTTTTTGTCATGGCTGACTTAAGAGAATCGATGTGGCTGTGAAATTTTGTCTCCTGCTCAGGAAAAATACCACAGAAACTGTTATGATATTGACCACAGCTTACAAGGTGAGCACTATGGGAAAAATTCAAGTGTATGAGTGGTTTTCTCCTTTCAAAAAAAGGTGAAATTTCGACTGATGACAAACCTCATTCTGGGACAAAAATGTTGACTTGTAGTACATTTGGAGTTCATTCCACTAGGCCACACAGTTAATCGGGCTTTCTATTTAGAGCAGGGGTCCTCAAACGATGGCCCATGGGCCACATGTGGCCTCCCGAGGACATTTACCTGGCCTCTGGATGTTTTTGCAGCAGCTGCTGTCCTGCTTAATAGCTGACTCATCCCAGACCCGCAGTGAATTTGTTCATAGGTTATTATTTTTTTTAACTATAGTCTGGCCCTTCAATGGTCTGAGGGACAGTGAATTGACCCCTTTTTTAAAAAGTTTGAGGACCCCTGGTTTAGAGGTTCTGAAAAGATTATGTAACAGTGTGAGACAAAAAAGACCTGGTTTGTGGCAGATGGGGGGCTGGTTTTGCCACCACAACAATGCACCTACTCACACAGCCATCTTAGTGTACCAGTTTTTGGTTAAAAAAAAAAAAACAGCATGCCTTTCTTGCCCTACATGCCTGACTCACTTGACCTCACTCCTCACATCTTTTATTTGTTTCCTTGAATGAAGAGGGACATGAAAGGACAGTGATTTGACAAAGTAGAAGAGATGAAGGAAAAAATGAGGGAGTTGCTGTCAGTCATCCAAACACATGAATTCAAAAAATGTTTTCAAGAATGGAATCACAGCAGATTTGACAAATGTATTAAGTGTAATGGAGGGTACTTTGAAGGTGATCATGTTGCTTTGCAAAAAAATTGAATACATAGCTTTGAAAAGTAAACAAATGCATAAATAAAGAGATAAAAATTCTGACTTGGGGGGTACCCCCTCATATAAATCATCATTGTGGAAAACATCTCTCTCTGTCTCTTTTTGTGGCTGCTGCCCTGGACCCTGTATCTGTCTTGTTGGAACCTGGGTGCCAGTAACCTGCCATCTGACCTGAAAGCCATGGGAGCAGCCTGGCCGGTGACACTGCCTGGAAGCCTGGGAGCCAGGACAGCCTAGCACCTGCTTGTCTGTCCCACCAGCGATTGTCTTCCTGCCACATGCTGCCTCCTGGTTTGTCTTCCTGCTCGCTGACTCCCTAGCCCCAGCAGAGACATGCGTCAGCAAGGGCCTTCAGCTTTGTGTGTGACCCAGCACTCTGAGCCATGCTGGGCTAGCCTGCTCTGTGATGGTCTTTTGGTTTGTTTATTTCAAATGAACTTGCTTGTCATGAAAGCCTCCAAGTCCATTTCAGTTTTACTTGTTGTGGTAGTTACATAATCTGAGAGAATTGAGAGCGAGGGGGTGGAGTCTAATCTGTCAATCAGAACATAGTCAATGAGGCCTCTGTGTGGGTATGGCCTTCTCCTGAAGATTCTGGGAACTCCTATTTTTAATCCTTGGAGGCAGGAGACATCTTCTCACTCCACTCACAACCTTGGAGACGCTCTACTGATAAGGCTGACTCCCTGGGAGACCTCCCTGAGGAGAAGTCACATGGACCTATCCTGGTGCAGCCCTAGGAACTGGAGAAACCATGTGGCAACCCTTGCCAACTCTGAGATATTTACAACGCCACTGGATCCAAAGGCTTTCTACCCACTGGCCTGTGACCGTCCGGCATTTGGCATCATTGTATGTGTCCTGTGAGTATGAAGAGGACTTTAGAGACTGACATCAGGCACATAATATCAGACTTATCGACATGGACTGGACGGGGTTGGGATGCTTTCTTGGTGTATAATTACCCTTTATATAAAACTCTATCTTATACACATATGAGTGTCTATGAATTTGCTTCTCTAGCCTACCCAGACTAACATACTAGTCTCTTTATTCTTTTTCCTTTTTGTTTGGCCACTCTGACCACTATGTAGGTTTGAGAGATGAGAAAAAAATTGGAAGGATTTTTCTGTTTGTTTTGAAAGACACACCCTGTTGATGTGGACACAGCCCATCTTAAGAGATGAAATCGCTGACAATTTCCTGTTTCACCCTCCCCATATGTGGTTCTCTGTGTCTGTCTCCCACTGCCTCTGCACTGGTCTTCCTCCAGGATTTGCAGGTAAAGTTTCTCAAACTATTGAGTTCTTCCTTAACCAGGGTTCCTCTGGCTTTGCTTGCCTAGAGAATCCAGCCACACAAGGACCAGTTGTCCCGGTTTACCTAGCCCTGAGGTGTTTTCTGAGACCTGGGACTTTCAGTTTTAAAAATGAGGCAAGTTTGGATGGTGGGTCATCAAAGATTTCTTAAGGATGATTGAGTGTTTATTTTACCACTCTTGCAATGAATGTGGGTCTCCTGATTGGAGGGTGGAATGCAGGGGCACTGTCTTCAGTTTAGATGTCTCCAGGAGTTAGCACGCAGTGTGTGTGTGTGCTCACAGCAGCATAACTGGTAGGTTGGGGATCCAGGAGAGGCTGGCCTGTGTATCCCTGGCCTTGATGTCAGCAGCACTCACCCTAGTGTGACCGTCAAATGTCTCTAGAAATTGTGGACGGTCCCTACTCCTCCTTGGCAGCTGCTTCTGTGGGAAGATATCGCTTACTTGCTCACCAAGCACGTGGGGCTTCTGTGCACACATTGAGGCTGGCAGAGGGGCTATGCTGGCTGCAGGCTTGCCATCCAACTAGAAACATCAGCCACTGCCAGCAGAGAATGAGCCCATGGAGTTTTCAAGGCTGTACGTCTTCATGGAAGCAGACTGCTATGTCTGTCTTTCCTGGGTTCGAACTGCCAATTCTTCAGTTAGCCATCAAGGGTGCCTCTGCAACCTGTGCGCAGCTACCCCCATTAGCTAACAGGGATTTCTGGGGGTACTCTGTGCACTCCCTAAGTAGGGCCAGAGTCAGCCTAGGCATGGGACTCTCCCTGGGACAGTGCTGTTGAGTCCCAGGGGATATCAGGAGTGTGAGGATGGCCCCATGGAGCTTCACAAAGCCCACTACATAGAAAAGATTCTGAGATGGTTGGGATTTTATAACCATGGCTTATGCTGACTATCCACTATGACTTAAATACCATTGGCTGAACCGCCCCCCCCCCATTTTATTTTAAGTCTGTATGTCTATATTTCTGTACCTATTGATCATCTGCCTATCTATTTTGCAGAGTAGGAGACCAGGCCTCAATGTCAGGCTCTTTGGAGAGGCTAAGGCAGCGGTTCTTAACCTGTGGGTCATGACCCCTTTTTGGGGGTCGAATGACCCTTTCACAGGAGTCGCCTGATTCAAAACAGCAGCAAAATTACAGGTATGAAGTAGAAGTGAAAATAATTTTACGGTTGGGGGGTCACCACAGCATGAGGGTCACAGTATTTGGAAGGTTGAAACCCACTGCAAGGACTCCTGAGATTTCTGGGATTTTCTGGAGGGATGTGGTTGCTACTTCTGACTCCAGGTGCAGGCCCCTTCACCTGCCATCAAATCCTCCAACCCATTCATGTTGCACCATTAAAAAAATCATTTTATTGAGAGCTCATACCACTCTTATCACAAGCCATACATCCATTCGTTCTGTCAAGCACATTTGTACATTTGTTGCCCTCATCATTCTCAAAACATTTACTTTCTACTTGAGCCCTTGGTATCAGCTCCTCATTTTTCCTCCTTCCTCCCCTCATGAACCCTTTATAATTTATGAATTATTATTATTTTGTCATGTCATGTCTTACACTGCACCCACTTTTCTGTTGTCTGCCCCCCAGGAAGGGAATTATGTGTAGATACTTGAAATGGTTTCCCCTTTTCTACCCTATCCTCCCTCCACCCTCCCAGTATTGCCACTCCCACTACTGATCCTGAAAGGATCATCTGTCCTGAATTCCCTGTTTCCAGTTCCTATCTGTACCAGTGTACATCCTCTTGAACTAGCCGGATTCATAAGGCAGAATTGGGATCTTGATAGTGGGGTGGGGGAAGAAAGAATTTAAGAACTAGAGGAAAGTTGCATGTTTCATCATTGCTACACTGTACCTTGACTGGTTTGTCTCCTCCCTGAGACCCTTCTGTAAGGGGATGTCCAGTTGCCTACAGATGGGTCTTGGGTTCCCAGTCTGCACTTACCCTCACTCTCAATGATATGATTTTTTTTTTATCCTTTGATTCCTGTTTCCTGATCTCCTTGAAACCCTGTGATCACCCAGGCTGGTGTGCTGCTTCCATGTGGGCTTTTTTGCTTCTGGGCTAGATGGCCGCTTATTTACCTTCAAACCTTTAAGACAATATAGCTTCTGATAGATGGGCACCATCAGCTTTCTTCACCACATTTGCTTGTGCACATTTTTGTCTTCAATGATAGTATCAGGAAGGTGAGCATCATGAAATGCCAATTTAATAGAACAAAATGTTCTTGCATTGAGGGAATACTTGAGTAGAGGTCCAATGCCCATCTCTGTGTGTTAGTTCAGGTAGACTAGAGAAACAAATTCATAAACATGCATATGTATATAAGGGAGAGGTTTATATACAAGAGGAATGGAACATAAGAAACCATCCCAACCCAGTCCAGTTCAAGTCCACAAGTCTGATATTATCCAATATGTCCAAAGTCTTCTTCAGCTTCATGAGGCACATGCAATGACGCTGAGACAATTACAGTCCAGTGGGTGCAGAGTCTTGTGTATCCAGTGGTGATAGAAGCATCTCAGCACTGGCAGAGGTCTCCTCATAGCGCCTCCAGTTTCCAGGACTCAGGGCCCATCAGCATACTGCCATATGTCTTGTCAACTATAATGTCTCCCAAGGACTCAGTCTTGTCTCTCACTTCCAATGAGGAAATATGGTCAGATTTCCCAGAATTCTCAGGAGAAAGCTATGCCCACACAGAGGTCTCATTGGCTATCTCCAGATTGACAGGCTAGACTCCACCCCCCCAATCCCAATCCTGAAATTGATACGATTACATGACTGCCACAATCTGCTACCTTAATACTAAACTTATAAATATATGCACATAGATCTATTTCTCCATCCTCATATATAACTATATTTACATATGCATATACCTGTATTTAGACCTCTATAAATGCCCTTTGCTTCTTAGTTCTTTCCTCTATGTCCTTTTACTTTCCGCTTGTCCCACTATCATGCTGAGCTTTCATTTGGGTTTCAGTAATTCCTCTCAGTTACATTGCCCTTGATCAGCCCTACCAGGCCTCTTACATCCTCCTTGCCACTGATTTTGGATCACTTGTTGTTCCCTTGTCTCTGGGCTGGTTAACACCTCTTCCTTCCCTCACCACCCCTTCTCCCATGTCTCCCTAGAACCATCAGTCCTGTTGTTTACCCCTCCAGATTGCTTATCCAGCCTATATAGACTCGCACAGATAATAATATGCACAAAAAAAACAGAACAAAACAAAGTGACAAAAAAACCCACACAATGACAACAACAACAACAACAACAACAATAAAACGACAAACTGAAAAGCTTGTAAATAGTTCAAGGTCTGCTTGCTGACCTTCAGGAGTGTCTTCCGGTTGTGTCTGATGGGGCACCTCACCCCGGCCCCAAAGTCTATTTTCAGTATTCCATCGGGACTTCCTTGCTCTGTTCCCCTTGTTGTTCTGTTGCACACCCTTAGATTTTTGGTGAAGTCAGACTGGGGGTAATTCCTACACTGTGTCTCAGTGTTGTTTCCTGTAGGGCTATAGGTCAGTGAGGGATGCCGTGTCCCCTAGTAAGGCCAGCCAGATGGTCCTCCCTATGCATTCACTGCTCTGAGTGGTGAGATCATCCTCGAGGCTTGGTGGGCCAGGATGTGCTCCAGTCTCTCTTTCTCCCCCTTCCTTTGTTCCCATGTGCTCTGATCAGACATGTCCCTTTCCCTGAGGTATACTTTCCGTGCTGTCCTCGGAGGGGGATTCTTCTGTGAGAAAGGGTGGCTGTCCATGTAGTTGAGTTTAGGGCTGGCCCCTATTGGTTCCCTGCTTCACGCTGGCAGGTTGCATTCATATCATGGAGCACTGGGTTGAAGTCTGGTCCCTCTTTTCCCGTGGAGATATAAACAACACACTCCCCTTGAGTGGGTTAGTGCCTTGTTCCCCCACTACCCATTTCTTCCCCCCCTTTTATTTAGTTGGCTACCATATGTACCCCTGGATTTGGTCTGGCTCCTGCCATAGTACCTGGACCTCACCCAGGAATGTTGGTATACAGTTGTTTCTTCCCTATGTCCTTTATGCATTTTCTAAAGCTTACCTCAGGGCATGTTGCACCTTTTACCACTTCTTTCTCCTCGACTTGCACTAACCAAGATAAGGGTTTGACTCCCCTCTCCTCTTTCACTCAAATACCCAACCAAGGCAGTACATGTTCAGGGGCTTTTCTGAAGGCACCGGGCGTGTCTGGAGGAGCCAAGCAGGCCTCATAGCCCTGTGATTTCTAGCCTTCCATCAGTGCAGCCAGCCAGCCACCCGGAGTCGGTTCTGACTCAGGGCCACGCTGTGTCTGTTAGACTACAGCGAGGTCCCACAGGGTATGCAGTGGTTGCTTGACATGGAAGTAGATCACCAGGCCTTTCCTCCGAGGTGTCTGGGGATGGAATCAAGCCTCCAACCTTTGATTTAGCAGCTGAGGGCGTTGACTGCACCACCCCAGGAGCCTCCATCCCATTAATAGGTCCTGACAGTTCCCTGACACACTGCTCTTCCACTTCTACCCCCTCGCCCATGGCAGTTCCCCGCATGCTGCTCTCCCACCAACTTGGCCCTTCCTCCTTTCTCAGGCTTGGACTCAGCTGGGCATTTTTGAAGCCTTGCTACCAGGTGTCACAAAGTCTATCCTCCACGCTGGGGTCTAAGAATCAACAAGGGTCCTGTCGTGGGTTATCAGGTGCTCCGCAGGAACAGGTAGGGGCACTCTGCCCTTATAAAGAGTGACAGAACCCAACCGGGAGATTCCACTCAGCCCCAGAGGGTGGCTATGGGCCGGGATCCCCCGGGCAGCAGTATGAGTGTGAGGGAAAGAAAGTGGCTGGGACGACAGGCGTGTGGAGTGAAGTGGTAGACAAACCAGAGCACGTGATCACCCTTCCTCTCTCTTAAAACAATGAATCTCTTAAAGCAAAAGCAAACTACAAAACGCCATCGCCCTTGAATCCTAAAGGGCAGAGTAGAACTGCTCTGGGAGAATTATAAGTCAGAAGTGGATCACCACCACCTCCCCGTCCCCACACACCCCCCACCCCCACCCCGTGGAGCTGCCAAGTCCTTACCCACCCTGTCTCTTACAGAGAGACAAAATCCAGACATTGGCCCGCATGGTCTGACACACCCTCCTCAGTCCTTGCCCTCAAAACAAAAACTCCCTGCCATCAAATGGATTCCGACTCCCATGGATCCTGTGAGAGAGGGTAGGACTGCCGGGTGGGTTTCTGACACAGAAGCTCTTTATTGGAGCAGAAAGCCTCATCTTTCGCCCTCGGAGCTGCGGGTGGGCTTGAACCACTGATTTTATGGTTAGCAGCCCCGCTCACAACTCACCGCACCACCAGGATTTCTTTGCTGGCCTGTGTGTGTCAGGAGTCTGCCTCCGGGTCTGGGGTGGCTGGGATGACTGTGTCTCTTGTGTCTCATATGTCATTCCTCCCCAACAGAACTCTGCCTCTGATTCTAAGAGAACAAGAGATGCTATCCAGCCAGCTGCCTCCACAGCTATCTTTGTATGCACTTACAATAAACACACACACATGCGCGCGAGCTTCCATTTAGGGGGACAGAAGGAAACTTTTAATAGGCAGTGGGATGACTGCACAGCATGGCGAAGATAATCAATGCCATTGGGTGGTACATTTCAAAATACTTAGTGCTCTGTTACACAGCACCATGCCACACAATGGGACAATAGTAACTAATCTCCCAGGCTGATTTTGAGGCTCCCATGAACACAGCCATCAGACCCCCACATCTGGATCCCAACTGCACACTGGACTGACCCATCCCCAGCATGTCATTGGCTCCCCATCAGTCAAATAGGAGGGAGGCATATTCTACTTGGTCCGGTGAGGGCCTCCTGGTGCGATCAAAAGGGGGTACATTGCCATAGATGGCAAAGTCTTCCTCTTTCCAGAGCTCCAGGTGGATCACGTTGCAATAAATGGCATCAGCAGGACTGGAATGTTCCTTTAGAGATGCAAGTCCAGTTAGAGGCAGACAATGGGACCCCAAGGACTTCCAAAGACAAATACAGGTAGGTCTTGCTGAGCAAGCCCTGGGTCGCCTTTGATTTTCAGAAATATGACTCTCGGGCCTCACCTCTGCCTCATCCCCAGCACCCTCCCTGTGGAGTTTTCCCTGGGAAGAGAGGGCAGAGGGAAGAGGGTTCAGGCATCCAAGGTAGGACTCGACTGCCTCCTTACTTCGTGGAAACTTTGCTGGGAGGATGCAGTTGTCTCTGAAATAACCCTGGAAAAGGTAACACATTCAGTGAGCCTGCGCAATCATCTTAGGATGCCTGGACTTGGAAACGCATGTCTCATCATCTTCAACTCATGAGGACTTTGAGATTGGGTCGAAGAAACATCCAGGAGGACACGGGGCAGGACCAGGGGCTGCAGTCTGAGCACTATTGGTGCAAATATGATCATTTTGGGGGCTGAGCCCCGGTGGCATAGTGGTTGTGCACGGGACTGCGGCCCATTGGGATGGAGGTTCAATTACAGCTCCACAGGAGCAAAGGCTGGGCCTCCTACTCCCACCACCAGAGGGCAGTGATGCCCCCAAAAACCAAAAAATATGATCATTTTTCTTTATTATTAGATGATGCAGTCACAAGCTTTCATTTGGTTGTTGCTTATGCTGATTACGTATGACTTTCAAGCATAAGGAATGCTTACCAAGTGATTATACAATTCTTGATAGGACGGAACGATCAAACTATTGGATTGTATGCTCTGTGGATTAGGTGCCAGTAAAAATGCATTTAAAAAGAAAAAAGATGCTTACCATAAGTAAACCTTGTTGCTCGACTGTTCCCCCACACTCGAGACTGTTGCTACCATACAGTACCTGCCCAATGGGTAGACCCCACAGCCTGCCCACCGCCCTCTCAAGCTGCTCCCAGGGATACCCCTACTCCTATCTTCATTCCCAGTTGTTCCCCTTCTCCTCATCGCCAGTTCCAGGGTCTGCTTATTCAACTCACTCTCCTGCCTCCATGTCTTCAAGGTCACGGACCAGAGGCCTGCCAGGAGCAAGATGGGGACACCCACCCTAACAGAGCTGCAAACCACCAAGCCTGCTGTGCCGAAGCTACGGGAGCAAACAGGAGAAATGAAGAGTGCCCAGCTGCTCTGGCTGGCTGTGCTGGCCAACCATCAGCTAGCCCGGGCCTTCCCTGTCCTTGTGGGAGCTCTCCTCCCCTGGCCATGCACCGCCCCAGGAGCCCATGCTTTTCTGACTCCACGTTGTGTCTCTCTCTGTCCTAGTCTCGTTAGGTAACTAGATAAAGGGACGGGGGTTTATCCCTCATAGAGGAGGTTGGAAAGACATCAGGCTTCCTTTAGACACCTATGAAGACACCCCCCCCCCCAACTGAGCATGCTCCTACCGAAGCCCTGGAGGCAGGTGGGAGATACACCTGAGCACCCAAACTAGGCCCAGGCCCATGACATCACCCAGGTGGACTTAACTCAGCCAATGGGATCAATCAATGCCATCAACCACCATCTCCTCAGCCAGAGGCTTGAGATTTCCTGGCTGTGGGAAGGCTGCTCTCTCTTATCTGGCTCCTGTCAGAGGCAGGTGGCGGCGAGGGGAGGTGGTCTCCCTCCCCTGTGCACCTGCTCCAGGCCTACTCAGGGCCCACAGTCTCTGGGTCCACATGCTCTTAGCCTCTAGGGTCTTGGCTTCTGGCCTCCCAGGATCCCCCCTCCCCCTAGTTCCACACACTTGGGTGCCCTTCCGCACGAGGTTACTCATGCCCAGTTCTGACCCCTTTGAGACTGTAACGCCTGAAACTTGTCCTTCCTTCCTGAAAACCCACTGCGATCACACAACGTGCTTCGGTGTGACTTCTTTCAGGGTGAGAAATAAAGAACTGAGGTACAACCCGCACCAAAAGCCCGAGTCTCCCCCTTTCCTAGTCTCCAGGGACAGGATTTTGAATCATCTGGGCCAGGCAGACAGACTCCTTCCCTGAGCTCCTCCCAGAGTCCAGCCCCTCCTTCACCCACCGGTGGAGTCCCTCAGACGTGGTCTCTGATGTTGGGGGGGGGGGGGAGGTCTCTGCAGAAGGAGACAGAGAGGAAACAAGAAGGAAGTGTCAAACTGCGTACACATGCAAACGAGCTCTACAAATCCCTAGAGGCAACACTCCCTCATCATTTATGAGGCCTCCAAGACTGGACTTCGTCATAGGAGCAGACAGCCTCATCTTTCTCCCACAGAGTGGCTGGGGGATTTGGATCACTGTGGAGTGAGGAAGCTGGCCACCTTCAGGCAGGAGGCTGGCTTGCTGGAGGGGTCCAGGGCCTCTGGTCACTTGTTGGCAGAGTTCACAAGAACTATGAAGCACTTGCCCAGAGCAGAGACAGGCTGAGGGCAAGAGCCAGAGAGAGACCCGGATTCAGAGGCCATTGTTCACTCTGCAAACAGTCCCTCCCGCCCCAGGACTTTATCAAAGACCACCAGATGCACAAAGGACACCTAGCTCATGCTGGGACACACCCAGCCTTTTCCTGTATTGGTTCCTGGCATCTATGTTTAGTTTATATTTAACCCTTTTGTATAAGCCATATAGCTTGCTTTGTTTGTGTTACATTTTAGTTATTATACCTTTGTATTGTTTTATAGTGCTTACATATGTTGTAACCTTTAGTCCATTAGATTATATTGTAGCTCTGTGATTGGTTGCTTTAAGTTGCTCCCGCTTTGCTCCTGTATACCCCATTAGCATACTGGACCAAGTTGAGGACTACAGCCCCTTTTGCATGCGTTTTTTCCTTATCTGGCACTCGGCCAGGATTGGCCCCTGTTGACTCTACCTCATTAGCATAAGCTGTGACCCTTACTCCTGACCATTGGCTTTATATACCCTGAGTTTCTCCCCAATAAACGAGGCTTGATCAGAAACCTGTCTTGCCTCCATTCTTCGCGTTCCCTGCCCATCTTCGTCTTCCAGGCTCCGGACCCAGAGATCCACGTGTGAATGTCCCGTGGGCTGGGACAAGGCATAGCTGGGGGTATAGCAGAGAAGACACCCTTAAGAACCCAGGAATGGAGGTTAACAAAAGGAAGAAAGGAAAGAAACCCTAAAAAAATTAATTAAAGAAAAAGAAACTCGAGTTATACTCTGTAGGATTGCGCCAAGTCAGAATCAGCGCAAATGAGCAGGAATAGACTCAAATGTTGTCACTGGGGGATTTGGGGGGTTGATAACAATTTTTAAAAGAATCATTTTATTGGGGGCTCGTACAACTCATCACATCCGTACAACGATTGAATCAGGCATGTTTGTACATATGTTGTCTTCATTTTTTTCTAGACATTTGCTTTCTGTTGAGCCCTTCGTATCAGCCCCTTTCCCCCTTCCTCCTCCCCTCCTCCCCTCCTGTACAGTGTTATTTTCAGAAGTCTATATGAGTCAACATTGACCCGAGGACCGTGAGCTACGTTGGGTGTTTCAGCGAGACTCCCCCGTGGAATTGTGAGGTAAGCATCGGACTGCTAACAACGCCAAACCCTGCAGCTTGCTCCGCCATGGGAGGAATGGATGGCTGTCTGCTCTGAAATCACCCATCTCAGAAACCCTCCACAGGGTCCTGATCGGTCAGCACGGGCCAGTGGTTGAGTGCTTGATCTGGCCATCAGCTCCTATCAAGACTGAGAACCTGGGAAGCCCCTGGGCAGCGTCGCTCTTCCACCTGGTGTCACTGCTAGTGGAAATGAACTGGAGAGTCCCGCACAGCGACAGGAACTCCCTGGGTGCTCTTACCAGAGCAGGGTAGCCTCGTGTGGGTGACCAGCGAGGCACTGGAGTCCTGGAGCCTACCGTCAGTCCAAGTCATTCCACCAGCGTGTCCATCCAGGTGGCTCTTGCCTTGGGTACTCAGGCTCCTAGGACAGGTGGGCTCCTTGGTCCAGAAGCAGAGCTGCTTAGCAGAAGCTGGCAGACACAGGACACCAGAGCGCTGGCACCTGTCCCCTCCTCTTTGTCATCCCTTTCTCCACGGGAGCCTGTGGGATGAGAAGAATGTCCGAATCTCATCAAGTAGGAGAGCCTCGAAAGGCAACATCACTGTGGCAGCCATGTTTCATGATTGGGTGTATAGGGGTGGAGTCTAGCCTGTCACTCTGGATATAGCCAATGAGACCTCTGTGTGGGCATGGCTTTCTCCTGAGAATTCTGGGAAATCTCGCAATATTTCCCCTTTGGGTGTGAGAGACTTACAGTATGTGGCAGTCATGTGCTTATGTTAATTTCATGATTGAGATGCAGGTGTGGAGTCTAGCCTGTCAATCTGGAGATAGCTGTTGAGTAGCCAATGAGGCCTCTGGGTGGGCATGGCTTTCTCCTGAGACTTCTGGGAAATATCGCGATATTTCCCTTGTGGAGATGAGAAGCTATCTCCCCAGTTGTTGGGAGTTAGTCTCAGAGACGATGAATCACGGACAAGACAAGATGGCAGCATCTGAGGAGCCAGAGAAGCCACATGGCTTGGCCCTGATGGAGCCAGACCTCTGAAGCTGGAGAGGTCACATGGAGACCCCTGACAGTGATGAGTTGCTTCTGCCACCACTGGATGCTGTGATGAACCCTGAGCCCTGGAAGCGAGGAGCCATGGGGAGATCCCTGCCAGCACCAGGATTCTGCACCCACTGACATGTGACTTCATGATTCGGAAGGAGACATCGTAGACTGGTATCAGGCATATGGGCTAATATCAGACTTATGACTTTGAACTGGACTGGGTTGGGATGCTTTCTCAGTGTTCCATTCCTTTTGTGTATAAACCCTTTCTTTCTATCTATATGCGTGTCTATGAAATTTGTTCCTCTGTCTACCTGGACTAACACACAGCTGTGTCCTTGGGAGACATTGCAGCTGGCAAGACACAAGGTGGGCTCCCTGTGAGACATTCTGGAGGAGAAACCACATGGGCTTACCCTGCTAGAACCTGACCTCTGAAGCAGAAAAGCCACATGGAAACTCCTGCCAGGGCTGAGATGCTTGAGAAGCCCCCGAGAGCTTCCTGTCAGCGCTGAGATGATTCTGTCACCACCGGATACACAAAACTCTGCTCCCACTGGTCTATGATTGTCCTGGTGCTGTTGTATGTGCTTCCTGAGTCTACAGAGGACTTATGGATCGGTATCAGACATATGGGCTAACATTGGGATGCTTTCTCAATGCTCCATTCCTCTTGTATAGAAACCTCTCATATATATATATATATATACATTCACAAACATATATATATGTGTATATATATATATATATACACATGTTTGTGAATGTGTTTCTCTAGTCTACCCAGACTAACACAATTACTCAGGGGCGATGACGTGACTTCCCTTGGGCACACAGCCAGAGTCAGCTGCCTGACCTCTCAACTCTTCAAGTCAGAACTTATTCAGACCATTTACTTATATACTTGGCTATGATCTGTCTCTCATCATAAGAATCTCAGGCCCGCATTCGGCTCTGTTTTGTCCTCACCACATGCCCAGTCCCCCTAGCAGCACCTTCCACCATGAACGCCAGCAATGCATGGATGGATGAAAGAACAGTTGATGTCAAAGACTGATGGTGAACTGGCCAGACCCCCGCCCCCAACTCTACTGACATCTTAGAGGGCCTAGACCCCAGATTCACACATCTTTTAGTTCATCCTTTGTAGGAAATATTGATTGGAAATGGCTCAGAACCATTCTACACTAAACGAGGCATGGGATCAAGTAGGTGATGACTGAATTGGGGTCAGGCTAATTTTAGGAGCTCTGGTAGTGCAGTGATTGAGCGCTTGGCTACTCACCCAAGAGCCGCCAGGTCCAACCTGCCCACCGCTCCGTCAGCATAAGATGTGGCAGTCAGCTTCCCCACAGAGGAAAGGTGGGGGCCAGTCCTCTGCGATCCTGCTGGCCACCAGGACTTTGGTTTGGGGTGCTAATTTGGGGGACAAAAGCAGATGTGCCAACAGCAATAGCAGTGTTCTGCAGGGTCCTGAAGGAGGAAGCGCTGCCTTGCTGTGTGTGTGTGTGTGTGTGTGTGTGTGTGTGTGTGTGTGTGTGTAGCCGCCGGGAAGAAGGAAAGGCAGAGACTGAGCAAAGGCCCCATGGCCATGACGAAAGCTGCCTTGGGGTTGAGGCCAGGACAGTGAGGTGTTCACACCCCACCACACCTGCCATCGTCACGATCACACATGTGCTCTAACAAGATTGCTGCTACGCAGCCGACTTGGACTTTAGACTCTTCTTCTGAGGCAAGACTTCCTTCACAGGCCACACTGCGTGGACGCTGGGTAGAAATCTCAGTACAAGAACTGGGCTTACCTTAAACTCACCTGTAGCCCTTGGACTTCAGGCTGAAGCCCCCTGGTGTGTGAAGCCACAGATGATTGCCAGGGTACAGAACTGGCAGTCATTGGACTCTTGCCTTCGCAGGGTCAATGAATGATGGCCTGGGACTCCCACAGTCTTATTATTTTAATGTCCTCCCTGCTTTATTGTGACATATATTTATCTAGTTGGTGTGAGTCTGTCATTGTGAATAAGTATTATTGAAAATTTTGTCCTATTACAAACCCCATTGTTTGTGTAAAAAGTGCCCAGTCACTTAATTTGCACATTTGATCTGTCCAAGTCAAGAACTCATGTACTGAATTCTGTTCATAGCTGGCCTGTACTTATATAATCTCCTTTTTTCTGATGCAGTTTAAATTTTATACCATCGGCTAAATTAATGACACTATCAATAGGACATCTTCTGCCCCAGGGGAATGATCGATAATGTTCTCTAACATAAAGACATCATCTATAGATACATATAGATAAATCATAGACATATGAGTGGATTTGGGGTTTGCACTTAATTCTAGTCGCAGTATGAGAACAGCCAGTTCTTACGACACAGCCTGGCTGGATGCTCTTGCTCATGAAGGAATCGCTAAAGATTTTGGTGCTGTAGCAAAGGATGGTGGAAACCAATAGACAGTGCCCCGAGATCAGAAGGAAAAGGGTCTGAAGTCTTAAAGGCTTGTCTTCAAACAAGCAGTCATCTAGGTGAACCATCAACTCAGTGCACGTGGTAGAAGCACCAACCTGTGTCATCCCGGATCTCAAATAACCAAACCCAATCCAAGGCAAGGAAGGGTCTCACTGCCTTCGAGTCACTGCAGACTCATAATGACTCTCTGTCGTTTCCCAGACTAACTGTTGGTAGGAGTAGGAAGCCTGGTCTTTCTCCCACATTGCTGCGGGTGGTTCAAACTGCTAACCATGCCGTCTCAGCCCAACACCTAAGCACTCCACCCCCAGGACTCCCAAGAGGAAATGGTTCCTGAGCTTAAATCATGAACACCTGGTTTGCAGAAGGCTATGAAAGCCCGTTGAATGCCCTAATCTGTTTGCAGGGTTCACTCACTAAGTCAGTGAATCTCCTCTGGTTGAGGCACATGAATAGCCCTGTATCAGACAGAGAGCACCGTAAAGTCAATTACGGCAGATGTAGTTAGCTTAAGATGTAATATTTTCCATTGATCAATTTTTTTTTTAAAAAGTGAAGATGATTGAGTGTGGGACTGCAGCCCGCAGGCTTGGCGGTTCAAATCCAGCGGCGGCTCTCAGGAGCAGCACTGGGTAGCGCCCACAAGCACCAGAGGCAGTGATGCCAAAAAAAATGGTGTTGCAGGACTAGCAAGGGGAAAGTATCAAAGGTTTATGCCTGGGCTCTTTTTTCTCCATGAGAAAGCAAAACAATTTGAAATAGAATGAGTAAAGCATTATTTAGGGTTGAGAGTAAAGATCGTCATTGTTTAATGCTTCAACTGTTCAAGGATAAATAAATCTAAATGGGTAAATATCTGCTGAATTTATTACAAAAGAAAATTAAGGTGATCTTTTAAAATAAAACTTCTGGCTTAAAAAAAAAAAGTGAAGATGAAATACGAGTGGATGAAGCCTCCGGAAAATCCTCCCTAACCACAAACCAAGGATGTGACTTACCTAGTTGTCATAGAGAATATGTGAGAAAGTGGATCATTGCAGATGTAATCGGGCTAAGTTTGAACGTGCTGTCATGTAGTCCCCCTTTTGACCCACTTTATATTTGTTTGACTTTCTTTTACATTGAGTTTTTCCCTCTGTGTTCCTTTGTTCTATACCTTTCTGTATGCTTTTCTGTATATGCTACCCAGGAGAGGGAAATCTGCAGAGACAGTCACTGGATTCGTACTTTCTTGGGGGTGTGGCAGGGGAGGTTGGAGGGAAATGTAGAGCTAGTAATAATGAGTACAAGAAAAAGGGAAATGCTCTAAAACTGATTGTAGGGATGGTTGTACAACTCTCTTTAATAAGATGAAACTGTTGAATCGTGTGATATGTGAATCATATGCTAAGAAAACAGTTATTTTATTAATAACAGAATGCTATTTCTCAAGATATACTAAGTCCTAGTTTTGCTGACAGACAAGGGGTCTGGGATGACCATCAATGTTTTAGATAAAGACAGAGACCAGATTGTTTCAAGAAATGCTAAATTTATGTCTGCACACGCTGACAGAAGGAAACAGTGGGGTTTCTACCTCAAAACTATTTCAAATAGTTAGTAAAAATCTAACAATACCCCAATTTGGGGACAGGTTGGAGAGGAGATAATCCACAGTTTGGGCAATAGGCCCAGGAGAATATTAACAAGTTTTGTTGGTTTTTTTTTGGGGGGGGGGGGCATCACTGCTCTCTGGTTGTGGGAGGAGGAGGTCCAGCCCCACTGCTGGATTTGAACCTTCATCCCAGTGGGTCGCAGTCCTGCGCATAACCACTACACCACCGGGGCTCAGCCCTATTAACAAGTTTTTAAATAATCAGAAGACTTTTAAGCAATAAGACAAAGGACGCAGTTTTTTTAGGAAACAGTTCACATTTCTTCAAGAAACTATCTGATCATAAATTTGTGTCTTCATTACTCCAGGGGCTGTCAGGCTAGTACCCCTAAGATTTCAGCCTCCATGTGTATCTCAATGCCCTTGCTTCCCCTTTTCTGTATTAGGGAATCCTTTAAAATGATTTTTTTTAGTTATTATTCCAAGAGAGGGGGTGTTACATCCTGAGTTTCTTTTAGCAAATGAAATCTCAGCAGACCAAATCCCAGATTATGTTGCATTTTCAGTCTTTGACGAAATCTTTCAGCCCCTCTATCACGAGAATGTCTGGTGACATACGGGTTACATGGCAAACTGCTAACTGCTAACAAACTATCCAGTCAGAAGTTCGAAATCACCAGATCCTCGGAGGGGAAAAGACGAGGCTTTCAGCTCCCACCAAGAGCTCAGAAGCCCACTGGGGCAACTCCACCCTGCCATGGAGGATCACTGGGAGTTTGAGGTAGAGGAGGTGGCAGTGAGTGATGGTGCTATGTGTCATGGAGTCACTTCTGAGTCTCAGGGACCCAACAGCAGGAAACATAGCCCTGTCCGTGCCATTCTCACCATTTTCTGATGCTTGAGTCCCTTGAGGCAGCCGCTGTGTCAACCCATCTTATAGGAGTCTTCCTCTCTTTCGCTGCCCCTCCACTTTATGAAGCACGATGTACTTCCCCAGGGACTGTTCTCTCGTGTCCTCATGAGAACACGCCCAACGTCCGTGAGACAAAGTCTCACCATCCTTGCCCCTGAGGAGCTTTCTGGTCATATTTCTTTCAAGACAGATTTGTTGGTTCTTTGTCAATCCATGGTACTTTCATTATTATTTGGGGGGGGGCATCACTGCCCTCTGGTGGGAGTGGGAGGCTCAGCCTTGCTCCTGGAGAGCTGCTGCTGGATTTGAACCGCCAACTCAATGGGCCACAGTCCCGCACTCAACCACTATGCCACTGGGGCTCAGCCCTGGTACTTTCATTATTTTTGCCAGCATTATAATTCAAATGCATCTGTTCATCTTCAGCTTTCCTTATTCAATGCCCAACTTTCACATGCATATGGGGCAAATGAAAATACTATGGCTTGGGTCAGGTACATCTTCATTGCCAAAGTAATATTGCTTTCTAGAACTTTAAAGAAGTCTTGTGCAGCAGATTTACCCCTTGCAGTGGATAGATTAATTTCTTGATTGCTGCTTCCATGAGCATTGATTTTGGATCCATGCAAGACAAAATTCTTTGATTTTTTTCCTCCATTTCTCATGATGGGACTTACTGGTCCAGTGATGAGGGTTTGGGCTTTCGTGATATTGAATTGTCATCCATCTGAAGGCTGTAACCTTTATTCATCAACAGCAAACACTGCAAGTCTTCCTCGCTTCTAGCAAGGAAGGTTGTGCCGTCTGCATAGCACAAACTGTTATTAAACCTTCCTCCGATCCTGATGCCACCTTCTTTTGTGCATACTCCAGTTTCTCTGGTTCTTTGCTTGGCTTACAGATTTGAATAAGTATGATGAGAGGAGGCAACCCCGACAAACACTTCCCCAAATTTTTTTAAATGCAAACCTGTTTTATTGTTTCATGGTTTTATTGCCATATCACTCACACATCATATGATTTAACAGCTCAAATTTATTAAGAAGCATAGTCCCTTGTCATGTCCACAAATTGATATTTGATCCATGTTCAGGTTCCATATTCCTACAAGGTAGTGTTCTGACATTCCTATTCTTCTCAAGACTATCCATAGTCCATACAGTTGATTGCCATGACATAGTCAATAAAATAAACATCTTTCTGGTACCCTCTGCTTTCAGTCAAGATCCATCTGAATTCAGCAATGACATCTCTGGTTCCACGTCCTCTTCTGAAGCTGGCCTGAGCCTCTCACAGCTCCCTATCAATGTACTGCTGTAACCAGTGTTGAATGATCGTCAGCAAAATTGTACTTGCATGTGATATCAATTACTTTGCTCTCTAATTTGAGCATTCTGTTGGATCATCTTTCTTTGAAATTTGTACAAATATGGATCTTTTCAAGTCAATCTTCAGATTTCCTGACATAGATGACTGTTTCCAGTGTTTTATCAGCTTGCTGAAACATTTCCACCGGTATACCATCAATTCCCAAAGCCTTGTTTTTGGCTAATGCTTTCAGTGGAGCTTGAACTTCTTCAGTACCACTGGTTTTTGCTTATCTGCTCCCTCTTGAAATGGTTGAGTGCTGAGTAGTTCTCTTAAGTACAGTGACACTATGTATTGTTTCCATCTTTTTTTATGCTTCCTGCATCATTCAATATTTTGTCCATGGTGTCTTTCAATATTGTAACCCTAGGCTTGAATATTTTCTTTAATTCTTTCTATTTAAGATGTACTAAGCATGTTCTTCCTTTATGGTTTTCTAATTCTAGGTCTTTGCCCATTTTGTTATAAAGTTTTTTTTTTGGGGGGGGGCAATCACTGCCCTCTGGTGGTCGTGGGAGCTACCCAGCCTTGCTCCTGGAGAGCTGCTGCTGGATTTGACCCACCAAGCCTGTGGGCCGCAGTCCCACACTCAACCCTTACGCCACCAGGGCTCAGCCCTGGTTATAAAGTTTCACAATGTCTTCTCAAACTGCTTTTGGAAAATTTCTGTGAAGCTCTTTTATTTCATCATTTCTTCTGTGCGCTTTAGCTTCTTTGCAATTAACACAAGTTTCAGAGTTCCTTCTGCTATCCATACTGATCTTTTCTTTCTTCCCTGCTTTGTAAGGGACCCTTTGCTTTCTTCATGACGTTCTTGAGGCCCTCTCACACGTCATCAGATCTTCCGTCATTAGTGTTCAATGTGCCAAGTCTGACCTCGAGACGTTCTCAAATTGGGGTGGGATAGACCCAGGTCATACTTGGTCTCACGGTCTTGTTTGGATTTTTACATTTGACCTGAACTTACATCTGAGACATTGATGTTCTGTTCCACGGTCCTCCCTTGGCCTCGTGTAAGCTGCCGCTCTTGAGCATCTGCGTCGTCTCTGCCCACACATGTGGTCCATTTGATTTCTGTGTATTCTGCCTGGAGAAGTTCACATCTACAGTTGCATTCTGTGATGCTGAAAAAAGGTCATTGCAAGGAAGAAGCTGATCTTGCAAATTTCTAACCTGAAATCTCTGGCTTTCTTTCTAGCCTCAAGGTCAGACGTTCACAAGTGATGTTCCTTCCTGTCTGTTTCCAGTTTTTGCCTTCCCGTTGCTAATAATCCCCCATGCATTTTGATTGCATGTCTGATCATCTTCAACCTTGTGATAGGTAGGTTTGTTGTGCCAAATGACCCATGAACACATGTGAAGTTAATGGAAGGGGGAGCTATGAATGGCTCAGCAAGTCTCACCTGGCTCTCTTTCTCTTGGATCTTCAGACCAGCCGGCTGCCTTGTTTGTCCAGTGCCTCAATTTGCAAGTGACACTACCTGTGGGACACCTAATCCATGGACTGTGTTGCTGTGAGTTGAGGTTCCTTCAAGCCCTGCTTCACCACGCTCCTGGAATATACATCTCTTGAGCTGGGACTGTCAGACCCTGTCATCTGGCTGACTGTTGGTGACCTGCCTTGCTGTTTGCTGCTTGTGGCCAGATAGCCTGAACTGCTCAACAGAGGACTACCTGGCAGCCCTCAAGACTCCAAGGACTGTCAGTGTATTAGATGTCTCACCCAAGTGAGTTGTGCCGAGCCATTTGTACTGCCTTATAGATTAGTAAACTGTTTATTTCTTATGTTGGATCTATCTATCTATCGATCTATCTATAAAATTATTAGTGTCCTGGTTTTGTTTCTCTAGAGAACCTCATCTAACACAAACCTGAAGACATTGGTAGAATTCTTCAATTTCCTCATTACTAGCTTTGGCAGCTTGTGTATTAATCATAGTGGTATTGATTGGATTTCCTTAAAGGTATCATCCTATCATTGTAGCATTGTATGTCAAGGTCCATCTTGACATGTCCTACTGGACGATGCACGCAACACCATTCCTCTCGATGGTTTCATTCCCAGCACAGTAAGTCCCACCACTTACTGATTCAGAGTGGCCAGTACCAGTCTATCTCACCTCACCAATGTCTGGAATGTAGGTTTTTATGCATTCCATTTCTTCTTTTGCAGCTTCTAATTTTCCCAGATTCATGCTGCGTACATTCCAAGTTCTAGTTACCGATTGACGTTTGCAGCTGTTCGAGCAGATGAAGGTCCTGAAGGCGGAACTCCCACGGGGCTTACTCCATCTGCGTCACCACGGGCGACTCCACTTGGGGAAGGCAGCTCTCCCACAGTCCGATTTTCAGTGCTTTTTGATCCAGGGGCTTATCTTCTGCTACCATCTCCAAAAATATTCTACTTATTTTCGTGAGGTTTTCAATATTTGAAAAGTTTTGATTCTGTCCATCAAGCTGTCTGTGGCTAATTCTTAAGAAATATTTTTGGAGAACAGTCTTTTTTGTTGTTGTTCTTAACAGAATGAAAGCTTAATTTATGTTTTATAAAAACTCTGCAAAGTACTGCTTATGAAAAAGAGAAGAAATAATGGTCTTATCTTATAGGTCAGGGATGCTGAAAATTTGAATGATTTGTTGAAAACTAAATATTGATTATGTTTAAAAAAAAATTCCTTGCAGGCTAACACTCCTGAGATCAAGGTACACTTGTTCTTCAGATCAGCTTGCTCTTAAAGAAAAATGAACACACAAAAATATAATAAAATGTTAATGTAATATCATAAAGAATACAAACTAAAGGTTCATTCTTAGGATTGAGTATAACATGTGTAACATTATTCTTTGCATTTTTCTGCATCTTTAACCTTTTAAATAAAAAAAATTGCTCTGCCTGTCCATTCACTTTTCATTTTCAAAGCAGGTGTGTCAACCTTCAGACAAGGAGGGTTCTAAAAGTGCATGGGGAAACAGAATTAAAAGATCATAGATTTTTTTCATATAGTCCACAGTGATAATGCTCTACATTTTACTTTGCCAAGTAGCATCTGGGGCTTCAAAACTCATGGGTGGCCATCTGAAAAAGTGTGACTATTGTTCTCTTTCTGTCTGGAAGGACCGAGAGTAGTGACAGTTGAAGACACATGAAAACACTTGGTCCTAAGCACTAAGGACCAGTAATAACCAAACCTCGGGCTTTACTACCCAGAACCCAGAAGTCTTAACTGGTGCCCAGTTACCATGATCAATTGCTCTGCAAGGGGGCACCCTAGCAAATCTTAGTTAGACTAGGAGACCAATGGGAAACCAATTCTAACAGGCTGTGCTGAGCTTTGCACACACTGGGCAAGAGAGTGGGATCTGCCAAAGATGCAGAAGCTGGGCCATGCTGTCTTTCACCAGCATCGATACCTGGAGCCATGGAAAAGAGAGGAGGCACCTGAGAGTGAAGGGCAGGCTGGTACTGAGATTGGGGCAGGGTGAGAGCAGAGAACTCAACACAAGCACCCTGTGTGAACTGAGATCAGGTTGGCAAGAGAATGGAAGACTGGACACACTTCGTCAGTCCGTTCTGACCACAGACAGGCCTCTCTTATCAGGCGGGATCATTGAGAACAGCTCGGGGAGGGTGGAGGGCGGGGAAGAAGCGCAAGCGAACTTCCTCCTGGTTTCTGCTGAAGTACGTACCCTCACTGTTTCTGGGACTTCGGATGTTTTTGCAACAGCTTTATCTCTTAAAATAGAAATCCTGTGCCCATATGAGGTTTATTACAGAGCCATTTGCTGGTTGGGGATTGCTTTAAAGATCACCTTCAAGATTTCCGTTTGCATGGGGGCTTGTTTGCAAACCTCAAGCAATGGCCTTAGCATTTGGTTCCAGAGGAGAAGGGGAAGGCCAGCTTCCTGAGCTCCTACAGAAGATCCCCAGCAAGTGCCCACACGTCTCTCACAGGGAGAACCCCAGCTTCGTGGGAATGACTGAACACAGCCTTCTTTGATCTTAAAAAAAAGGGCGGGGGATCATAAAACTTTGCATAAAGAACTCGTGTCTTTATCTAGTGCTCAATGGAGACTTCATCTCCGTTATTACTCTGAACCAGAGATATCTTCTGTGATCTGCAGACAGCAGTGGGAAGCTGGAGCAGACTGACATCTGCCTGCAGAGGAAGAGAGTGAAGTGGCTCAGAGAAGTGGTAAATGACTTTCCTGCAGACCAGGCTTAGCAGACAGTGCAACTGGCATCCAAAAGCATGCCCACAATCCCCTCGCTGCCTTCTTTTCACTAGACAGCTGGTTCCTAGGCAAGCGGACGCAATGTCTGAGTTGTAAGGGCTCATATTAAATCCCAGAGGCGCTAAAGACAGTGGTCCCAGCTCTTTGTTGCATAAATCCGCCGGGAAACATTGAAAAGGTAGAAAAGCCAGGAGTAGTCAGCACAGAGTGGGTAGGAAGCATGAAGAAGCAGAAGTGACCAGTGACTGTTGTCATTTCTAATCTAGCTTGGAGACTATGTCGTAGTCGGTGGTGCAAAACAGATTCTCTCAGAGGAAACTCTAGGCATGCTGCTGTTGAACCCTGGCTTGGTGAGGTGATAGCTAGCACGTGGCAATGAAGTCCAGAAAATGTGGGAGTATGATAATGGGATTTTTTTCATTTCCAGCAATCATAGGAGATCAATGCCCCCCAGCAGAACATTTTTACAGAATGCAAATATAAACTCCAAGTAACACTGTTCATTAGCAGGTACAATGGGAGAAAATCAAACAATTAAAATCATAGCAGATTTGTTGACTTAAATCATCTTGAAGGTGTAAGAAATGCTACATATTACTTATAGAAAGGGTGTGCAACTGGACTGTAAGCCAATAGTTGTAAGCTACATATATATGCTCAAAATGCAAATATTTCTAAATATAAACATTAAAAATCCTACTAAAGGGAAATCATTATTCAGATTTTCAGTAATCCATCAACAAGAACTGAATGTAGGTCAGAACCATTTGAGAGAGCAGAGATATGACAATGATGAAAAAGAGCTTGTGGCAAATGAAGCAAAAGAAACCCAAGATAGTCTAAGGTTGCCCATTTGATAAGCCTAAAACACCTCCCCTCCCCCATCCCCCAAGTTGATTCCAACTCAGAGTGACCTGTAGAAGAGCGTAGAACTGCCCCCACGGGGCTTCCAAGGGTGTCAGTATCTTCAGGGTGGCTAGTGGGCTCAACCGTAGATCTTTGGGTCAGAAGCCAAGCACTTAACCCCTGCACCACCCTCTTTACACCTAGGAGTCAACAGCGCAGCAGCCAGCTCTTTTGACATTCACAGGATTCTATTTTATCATCCAAGAGCTATAAATGTGAAACTATTTTCAAATACATGATGAAAAAGTGAGGTTGAAAATCCTGTGACACTAAAGACTCAATTAGAGGCAGGACAGAGTGTCCTTTTTAGAAATCATTGATAATGATGCTTACAGGGATTCTAGAAAGACGTCAACGCTTTACTTAAAAAACAAAAATAAACTTTAACTGTGAATTGGGTACAGAGCTAGAGAGCAGATCCTCGGTTTTATGTTCAACAGTTTACCCACATTTTTGTTTCACCTCACTCATTGCAATCTTCCCCTCATATCTTCTCTGTGTTTCTTTGTCCTTGGGTAAAGGTTTGGTCATATATCAAATGTTTAATTAGTCTAAGGTCTGTGTACCTCCGAAGTGTTATTGTTTCCCTTATAAGACCTGCCTATCACTTGGCTGCAAATTGAGTCATGAAGAGGCCAAAACTATTCTTTTAAAGGTATACACACCTTCCTTGCTTTCCAATATGGTCAACTTCCAAAGACCCATGGGGCGATTGGTGTGGTGGAAGAGGGTCACATCAGTTCGTAAATAAAGGATGATTGTATGATTGCATAACGACATCAACCTACGTCATTACATAACCAAATCCCTATTAAGTCATGGCCCAGCCAAGTTGACACATAGCCTTAAGCATTATAGCCAACGTCATCCTTGCTTCACGTCTCTAGTAGACAAATGTCATCAATGAGAAAAGCAGCTGCCCGGCAGATTGTCCGGCAGATTGTAACTGTTGTGACAGGTGCATAATCTGTCAATAAGTGAGAAACAGATGTGTGTACTTCCGCCGCCTTTCTTGTGTGCATGTGTGTGCATTGGAAATAGACACAGCCAAATGCACATCAATTCCACAATTTCTGCATGTACAATCCAGTGACATGGATTGCAAATTAATTGTGCCAGCATCTTTACTAGTGTTCTCCAAATGAAAACATATTTGATCAACCCTACTTGGTCATAATATTTAAAATAAAATCTAAAATAAGAAATGTCAAAATAAGAAAAACCCCAACGATAATGTACATAGTGTTACTGAAAGCATCAAGGGCTTAAGATTTGTTTTTATTTGGAGGGGAAGTGATGGTATTTATGAATCGCAAATGACTGGTGCTAAGCACACTGTAGTCCCTGGGCATGGGTGCCATGGCCTTGGGTGGCACACCTGGGTCATGCTCAACTACTAATGTAAAAAGAGTCGTGGTTCTAGCCCACTCAGGGGTGTCATGAAAGACCTGGTGTTCCATTTCTATAAAGATTAAGCTCAAAACTCATTGTCATCAAGTTGTTGCCAACACCACAACCTTGAGGAACACTGAAGATTACAGGGCAGAAACCACTGTGGAGTAGTTCTCCTTTGTAACGCGTGGGGTCACTATGAACCAGAAACAATGACAGGGCAATGGCTTTTCCTGTGTTTGAGATAACTGCCCTCTTCCCCAGAACAGAAAAGGCAACCCAAAGGGCAGTGACTCATACAGCCAGCCCTGCGACATTCCGAACGTCGGTATCAGAATCATTTCCCCCTCTTTTGGAAATAGCAATATCTCTCTAACACAAAGGTTTATGACATTCAAAACCGTGACCTTTTTAGTATTCTGGATGGCAGGTTTAATTTGAAAAATGATGACCAATGTCAACTTCTGCGACCATAAAAAACTCCATGATAGAAATCCAGTAATAAGAAGGGTGGTAATGAGGAGACGCTGATGTGAGCAGAATTATCATTCTTAAGGCAAACAATAAGAAAGAAAACATTCTTAAATTGCTCCCTAAAATCTAGTTGTTTCCCGGCAAGTGCTGTCTTTTGCATGCATTTGTAGCAATATAAATCAGACCCACTGTGTACTCAGAGGATTGTAGTTCCCGGGATATTTGACCCTTGGGAATATCTCTCAGAGGTGGAACATCTAGCTTCTCACACTTAAAATCTATCAAACGTTTTCATTGGCTACATTCACAATGTCCAAGGAAAGATTCAGGTCTAGGGATAATTTTATAGAAAATGCCATATTAGAACAAACAAGAATCAAACTTGGCCATTGAGACCTTTGTTTTAAATAAAACTAGTCTTGAAACTATGCCATAACGCATCCCAGAAATTTGGAGTTCCGAATGATTATGTCAAAGGAGCCCTGGTGCTGTAGTGGAGCAGTATACAAAGCTTCGAGTTGGGTCACTATCCTCAAGGCCAGCAGTTGAAAACCACCTGCTGATCCTTGGGGATAAGCTGAGGCTCTCTGCTTCTGTAAAAGACTCAGAGCCTTGGAAACCCACGTGGGCCATTCCGTTCTCTCCTCGGGGGTCACTGTGAGCCAGAATGGACTCGCTGGCAGTGAGTTTGGGCTTTTGACTCCTGGAATTCTTTTTTAATGCTAATTTTCTATTCATTCATATTCGCCATATGTAGCTTGGCCCACTGTATGTCTTGCTATTCTTGAGAAGCATGTAATATAGTCATTTAAAAGGATGCTCACTGAGAAAGAGACACCTCTTTCTTACTCTCTCAGTCATGCAAGGAGCCAGCAGGGCCCCTGTCCCTTCTAGTGATGTGTCTGAGCAGCAGACCGACCAGGGAAGCATTGGGTTCTGTCTGTGCATGCTACCTAGACCACATCAGTATGTGCACACATTTGACAGAGAGTAGTCGCCCTCAGGAAAAATAGTCAAACGCCTTAAAAACCCATTACTTTTAGGTGAACCATGGAGGATCCCGGGCATACCCAGAGTGGAGTGGTGATCCACCAGATGGTCAGTGGCTGCTTTTGTTTGTTTGTTTGTTTGTTTGGTTTGGAAGTAGACTGTCTTCTGATGTGCCTGTCAGTGGATTAGAACCTGCAACCTTAGATTAGTAGCTGAACACTTAACTGTTTGCATCAGACTCATGGAAATCCCACGTGTCACTGTGTAGAATTTACTCCTCAGGGTGTTTTTCAGCGAAGCAGATCACCAGGCCTTTCTTCAGAAGGGCTGCTGGGTGGGTTCACACAGCAGTTGATGGTGAACTATTTGCACTGCCTGGGTAATTTGGCATTTCCCAGGGACTCTGCAATCACTACACAGAGGCATGTGGAAGCCTGTCCACCTCCCTGGCTTTGTCACTCAGCAGTTCCTGGGCACTCCATGCTTGAGTTTCTGGTCATGTCCTCATGTCCAGTGGTCAGCCTTGTCTGTATTCTCACCTCCACTCTCATCCACAACCCTTCTCCCTTCCCCACAACATGCCTCCTCTTCTGAGTCTCTCCTAGCTCTGTCAGCAGAATTCAGGGGAGATGCTTCCTCCCTCTAAGAAGTTTTCCCTTTCCAACCCGCCCCTCCACCCCCCACCCCGTAGATGACAGCATTTCTCACACTGAGTTTTCATCTCCTGTAACTCTGTGTATCCTACAAGACTGGGACTTCTCCGGGAGGAACTATGCTTCATCAGTTGTTGACCTTAGTGACTCATTGATTGTTGGACTTGGTTGGACTTCCCAGTACCTGGCACCAAACTGATGGTCAGGATAAAATAGCTCCGGAGCAGGTCTGGCCTCCTGAATGTCAGGGGAGGAGGCTCTCAATCATCACCAGCCCAGGCTGATCCTATCGCTCCAGAGGTCGGACGTGCCTCCACCCTCCAACCTTCTGCAGCAAGTCTGATGCCAACCATGCCTCCTGTACCATTCCCCACTTCTCTGCGGGTTTAGGGAAGCGTTACAATGGCCACACTGAACTCACAGACCGCACTCACAGTGATGGGCTACAATTCAGGACCAGCCATGCTGGAGGTGGGTTCCAACAGCAGCAATGGGGAAATGCGGGTGCCGCCCAGGTGGTTTCACACCTGCCAGGGCCATGGCCGAGCCAGTCCACCTCTCCAGCTTTCTCCCAGCAGTTCCTCTGTACTCAGTGCCCAGACTTCTGGACGCTCCTCTGTGCCCTGTGCTCAGGATGCAGTGCTTCGGTCAGGACAGCTTCTTCTCAGCCATGTCCAAAGGCACCCCTTTCTCTGGCCCTTGGCCTTTCCACATGTAGCCCTTTGACCTTGTCCTTGCCCAGTCAAGTGCTACAAAGCTCTTTTTGCTCTGCTAACACATCGGCACAAGGCACTCAACTCAGTCCAGAGGCACTCAGTGGGTTAGCAAACCTCGCTCGCTGGACGCGTGCTCGGGACAAGCAAGTGCCCCGCCCCAACACACTTCCTTTCTCTGTGCTGGGACTACCCTGCCCCTCCCTGTCTTGTGCTCTTGGTTCTGCAGCCTACAGCACGTCTCTGGCGTCTCGACGCTCTGCCTCCTGGATGGAGGAAGACCAGCACAGGGATCCCAGGGTCCAAGGTCCATGCTCTGCCCCTGGTTCTTCTTTCTCACCATCCCAGGTCCACTGCTCAGGTTGCTCATTTCAAGTCTAGTGGGCCGGCAAACCTGACCCATTCCTACCCCAGGATGGCCCACACAGGGTCTCATGTACCTTGCTTCCCTTACTGACCAGCTGTCCCATCCCCTTAGGGGGCCTCACCCCCTGCCTCTGCACACCTTTCCCCACACCAAACAGCTACTGTGCACCCCGCTTGCTAGTAGCAGAAAGTTTGGCGGGGGTGCTGCAGAAGACAAGACCTCACCAGCTACCTTCCATAAATGCTACAGCCAAGGCCCCCCACGGAGCAGGTCAGCTCTGCAACGTATCGGCTGCCGTGTGTGGGGACCCACCAAAGGCACAAGACAACAAGAAGAGACATCAGGTGGCGGGAAGAAGGGGAGAAGAAGAGGAGAACGAATGGGAAGGGGACAGGGGAGATGGAAGGTGCAGGAAGGAGAGGACAGGAGGGGAGGGGAAGGGAGGAAAGGAAAGAGGTACAAGGGGGCAGGTTGAGAGCAACCTGATAGGCTGATAGGGATGGAGGTGAGGTGCTTCACGGAGAAAGGGTAGAATGGGAATCCAGAGAACAATGGGGAAGGGATTGAGTTGAGATGGTACTGAAATCGTAGCAACGCTGAGAAATGAAGGGTCCGGTGGTGGCGGTAAATAGAATAGCTGAGATGAACCATGGGCACCACTGACATATCCTCACAGCCTGAGGAAGATGGGTGCCATTTTTACCATTGCTCTAGCCCTCGGGTTCTGAAGACCATGATTTTTTACAACCCCTGAAACCAAACTCACTGCCAGCAAGCCAGTTCAGACTCCTAGTGGAGCGGTCCCCAGGGTTTCCCAGCAGGGTTTTAGGAGGATGCAAATAAGCAGGGCCAGCAGCGCAGGAGAGCATCACGTCCTGCTGTTGTAACCATCCGTGCTGAGTGCCCGCATGGCACACAGTCAGGCGCTCTGCTGCTCAGGGCGCCGCTGCTTTGAAGCCACCCGGAGTGCCTCGGGAAGCCCGTGTCCTGGTTATGGACGACCCAGGGGGCCACGGCTCCGCTCTGAAGCACCGGACTCATAGTGGCTCCTAGGGGCATCGACCATGAGCAGGCATCGACTGGATGGCCACTGGGTTTTCCCACCCCCACCCCCAGCCCTGAACGTTTCCCCTATCTTCCAGAATTCTCTCCGGAAAGGATGCTCCCAGGAAGAATCGGCTGCAGGTCAGTGAGAGTGTATTTCTCCACGATCTCCATTTGCTGGATGTTTAGGGAGGGTTCCTCTCGGCAGTAACTCGATGGGCCTTTTGTGGATCCAAACCTTTCCCCTCTTTTTGTTAAGAGTTCTCCGTGACACACGGACCCTGGTTCTGGAGTTGTTAAGGGATACTTGGGACAAAACGGACTGGAACTTCTTACTCGCTGCTAATACGACCCGCCAAATCCGTTGCCCACAAGCCAATCCCCACTCACAGCGACCCGGCGAGGGTCAGAGGGAACTGCGCTCCGCAGCAGGTTCAATGGCGGGTTCGCCAGGAGCCTCACCAGGACCGGCTTCCTCGGTGCCTGCAGCTGACTGGGCCCGAAACCTTGCCGTTCACCACCAGCCGAGCCCACCAGCCCTGGCACCTCGCCGGGAACTCCTGCTACAAAGACCCATTTTGAAAATGATCACGCCTGTGAAAGAGGTCTTCAGATCGACAAGACCAGCTCATCCTGCCCCACACCCACCCCACTTTCTAACCACAGAGCCAGCTTCAAGGGCGGCAGCTAAGTAATGTGTTCCCAGACCTACCCCCCCCCCTTTTTTTTTTAACAGCCCAGGGATGAGTGAGGGAGCCTAACCCTTTTGCTGCTGCTTCAGGGCCCCGCAGGCAGAACTGAATGTACCCTCCGCATCCACCCCGCTTGGAAAGGAGCAAGACTGTCAGAATCCCAGAGCGGGTGTCCTTGCTTCCATGCCACTGAAAAAGTGGCCTGCCATGGAGGGTACTGAGCAGGCTTAGGAAAGGACTCCATGCCCCACTCAGATCCGCTGCCCAGATAATGAGGCGCTCAGGTTATTATGTCTCCAGCGCCCAGCGCCCACCCACTGGCGCTGGGGGTGGGGGGATGTTGGGGAGGGAGGGGGGCCACCCACAGGCCCTAATCATGGAAGATTTCCCTGGGGGGGGGGGGTGCTCTGCCCACCATTGTACGTGCACACACAGTCGTCAGCTGTGTTTGCAACACATTCGAAAGAGATTTTGGCATGGGAAAATAACAGGTTCTTGGGTTATTTGAAAAAGGAAAAAAGTTATTCAGAATGTGTGTGTGTGTGTCTATATATGTGTTTGTGTGTGAGACTCTCTATGTGTCTATGTGTAAGGAGATAGGTGTGGGTGGGTGTGTATGTCCTCAACTGCCAGGTGTCGCTCACTGGCTCCCTGAGCCAGGTTATAAAGGGCCTCATCTTTTATGAAAGGAAGCCTGTCCAGAGAAGGAAAACTGCTTGCCCTGGACCACTCAGTAAGTTACGGACCAAGCCACAGCTAGCACGTGCCAGGTCTGGTTCCTGGCGCAATCTAAAAGCGTGTGACACCAGTCAACCACCCTAAGTTCGGGCCCCATCTCTCTCTCACTGCCGGCAAGCCCCTTCTGACGTACGGTGAAGTTATAGGGCAGGGGAGAACTGCCCCGTGGGTCTCTACAGGAGTCGGAAGCCTGGTCTTTGTCCTGTGTACAGACAGAATGGTGCATTATAATCAGGGCTGTGGTGATGGGGTGTGTGTAGGAGGGTGGGGAGGGGGGCAATGTTCCTGGATTTGTTTCAAATGATGCCAAAAGGAAGACAAATGCCATCCCCCTTGTGGGGTGGGGAATCTGCCCTTCAGTCAGGCACAGCTTCCAGACTTCAGTCTCTACACCTGTGACTACCCATGAAAACTCTCTGACCCTCTGTTTCTTTATCTGGAAATAGAGAGAGAGAGAAAGAGGAGAGAAGACAGACTTCCTCAGAGGGCTGTCAGGACATAAATGTGAAGGAGAAGACATTTGAAAAGCTGCTAGTCCAGCTCCGAGTAGAGTTAGTTAGTTCTCCTTCCACTGGTTCCGCCCCGACCCCTTTGACCTGGAGCACAGGGTGTGATTCTAGATGAGCCTTGGCAATGCATTTGCTACCAATTTATTTGCTAAATGGGTAACCAGGGGCTCAGTCAACAAATAAAACTACACAGCAGCCCTTGCTTTGGCCGATGAAAGATTCTGAGGGCCACACCAGGTGGGAGCAGGGGACGTCCATAAGTTCTGGTGGCGCTTGACTGCCTGCCCAAAGGTGGGTAGTTCAAAGCTCTCCCAGAGCTTCTCAGAAGACAGGCCTGAAAGGCCCACAGAGCACACACGGTGGCACCATGGGCCTGATGGGACGCAAGTCGGCAGCCACTGGCTGCTTCTACAGTCTGGCTGGAGAGGGAGGAAGTGGGGAAGGGGTTAAAGGGCAGTGGAGCAGACTGAAGCCTGGTGTGCATTAGAAATGCAAGGCAAGACAGACAGGCAAGTGAGAGGCCATTTTGAATTCCCTTGGAAAGCAGATGACAGGGCTCCTGGAACTGAGGCGAACCATGCAGGCTGTTTATCGTTTGTAGCTTTGAACCTTTAAGGAAGTGCCTAGAACGGGGGTCGGCAAGCTGCGACTCGCGAGCCCCAGGCGGCTCTTTCCGTGTGGACGTGCGGCTCTGAAGTCACACTGAAAACATTTGAAGGTGATTATTTCAGATCACATGATTGCATCTGTTTGGAAAAAAACATATTTAAGGCTCTGGAGTGATTTTAAAGTGTTAGGAGGGACGGGATTGGCTCTTCAGTCTCAAGAGTTTGCCGACCCCTGGCCTAGAACGAAGCCGCCGCTTAACAAGACACCGTTTTTCTGTAGGCACTGGGTTCTTTTCTCCCTTCACAGCCCAGTCTTCAGAGAGCCAACCTTTGAACTGATGCTGCTTGACTCTAATCATATCTGTTCACAGGAAATATCTCTGTGACACCCTGCGTCCCCACCGTGCTCCTTTGCATGTTTAGATTTGTGACAAAGCTACAGAGCATTAAAAAAAAATTAGTAGCCCCATTAAAACAGTAAGTGCAATGGCTGAGCCCTGGAGGCACAGTGGTTATGTGCGGGACTGCGGTCCACTGGGCTGGCGGTTCAACATCCAGCAGCAGCTCTCCAGAAGCAAGGCTGGGCCTCCTACCCCCACCAGAGGGCAGTGATGCCAAAAAGCAAACAAACAAACAAAAACAATAAGAGCATAAGGAGGCAGGTGAAATGCAACAGTATATTTTATTTAGTCCACGCTAACCAAAAGCTGGACATTGAATAAGGATGATTGAAGAAGACTCGAGGAATGTGAACGTACCGCGTGGCCTGCCAACAAACAGATCGGTCTTGGAAGAAGCATAACTTGATTGCACTTGTCCCATGTGCGCTGAGCCTGTACTTGGGAGTCACTAGTCCCTGGAGGAGGACGTCACGCCTGGTAAGTGGAGGGCCAGTGAGGAAGGGGAAGCCCCTCAAGGAGATGGATGGCCACAGGGGCCGCAGTAATGGGCTCAACACAAGAACCATGTGGAGGCAGGCACGGGACCGGGCAGCGCTTCATTCTGCAGTGCACAGGGTCCCTATGGGTCGGTGCCTGACAACCAGCACCAAAATATCACTTCAGCTGTGCTCAGTGTACAAGTGATTAGTGGGGTGGTTTTGGTTCGCACTTGCTGCTAAGTCTTTGGCGTGTGTTTTACACTTAGGAGGCACCCAGGGTCCAGTGCTCCGCATGGAGGACCGCGCAGGGCTCGACAAACCTGGACAAGTCCACCGTCCACCAGGCTGAGTGCCGGGCACTTCCAGGTCCTGCTCTCAGGGGCTTGCCTGGTTTGCAATGGAGGAGAGAAGAGAAAACTTCCCCCACCAATAAACATTCGCCCATCCTCATAGATTCTAGGCTGTTTGTTAGCAATTTATGAATCCACTGCCAAGCAGGTTGAATCTGACTTGTGGTGACTGTTGAGACCGGGTTTCCGAGTCTGACCATCTTTAAGGGAGCTGACCGCCTCACCCTTCTCCCAAGGAGCAGCTTGCGGATTTGAACCGCCGAGCTGTGGGGGGCAGTGCAGTGTTCATCCCCACAGTACTGGAGGGCTCCTGTCGATTGAGGTGTATGCTGGAGCCCTAACTCCGACCCCAGTGGATCTCTTTCCTTTGGGGTTTTGCTTTTGCTTGTTGTGTCAGGGGCACCCTACATCCAGGGATGAAAGATAGCAGTGTAACCGCAGGAGCCAGCGAGCACAAATGAGGAGGACAGACGCCATGTGGAGTTCACCCAGAAGCCCAGGAGGAGGCGGAGAAGCGGAAGGGGTCACCACTTCTCCCCCAGAGCAGACGGGGACAAAGCCTGCCTCTCTCTGGAGCTGGCGGCCTGAGAGTGGGTCTCTAGCCTCGGAAAGCACGAGAAAAGAAATGTCTCCCTGGGGGGGAGAGGGGGTCTGTTGTAGCAGCCCTCAGTCATTCGAAGGGACTAAACTTGCCACTTAGTCCTTTTCCTAAAAGCCCCACGCACGACACCACCATGAGGCCCATAGTTCAATTATCCTTCGCCATTGACTATACAGGCAGTTGTCAGAGCACGCACCTGACGTGCAGGGCGTGGGCACCGTAGAGAGCAGCCCAAGGGCAAGAGGGATGCCTCCTTCTCCAATCTCCACAGGCCTCGTCCACAACCCAAACCCAAACCCACCGCTCTGCTCTCCAGTCAGCTCAGCCTCGCCGCGACCTTAGGGGACCGAGTAGAACTGCTCACTGGGGTTTCTGGACTGTAGGTCTTTCTGGGGACAGACAGCCTCATCTTTCTCCCTCAGAGCTGCCGGTGGGTTTGAACCGCCAACCTTGGGGGTAGCAGCCCACACGTATCCCACAGCACCAAGACACCCGCTTTACACTGGAGTGTAAAGCCCAGAGTGGAGACCAGCAGGAAAGAAACTGAGAGTGAAGTCTCAGTCCCAGATGGGAAACCGGTACCTGCAACCTGGAGCGGCAGTGGCCGCAGCAGCAGCAGCAGCAGGAGGCACCTGTGCGGAGCCATGGATGCAGAAGAGGCAGCTGCTTTGCCGGCACCCCAGCCCTCTCTCTGGGCCTTCCTTCTCTGGTCCCTCCCCTGAGGGCCTGCTCATTTCCTCTGCTGCTTGGCTCCTTTCCGAGAGAGACTCACACTCGCCCTGAAGTGAAATGTCGAGCGGCCAGCTGAGCACATTCATCCGTGTTGCCCAGGGACTCTGCTGAGTGCTTATTGTGTGCTGGGCAGAGCGCTAAGAAGGTGAGACTTGACTCAAATGAACCACCTGAGAATGTGGGATTCCGGCGCTGTGAGTGGGTGGAACAGAGACACCGACGCAGTGCTTTTAAAACCAGGCCCAGTAGACAGCTCCTCTGCACCCGTGTCCATAGGAGAGTGTCTTAAAGGTCGAGGGCCGCTATGGCAGGCGTATCACAGGTGGACGGTTTTACAGCACAGAAACACAGGTTCTCACTGTTTCAGAAGCAAGAAATCCAAAACCAGAGCGCCATCTTGAGGGATGGGGTGGAGGTGGGGGGGGGGCCTATCTTTGTGGGCCCTGCTAGAGGAAGATCTTCATCTCTTCTGACTTCTGCTCCTGGGCCATCTTCCTGTGGCTTGGCATGCCTCTTTACTCTCTTTTACATCTCAAAAGAGATTGACTCAAGATTCAGGTTATGAGTACCAGTTATATTAAGATGACAAAGACAACCCATTCCTTAATGGGATTATGACCGCACACGTCAAACTCATTGCCACCGAGTCCATTCTGACTCGTAAGGACCCTGGAACCGTAAGGGCACAGGCTAGACCTGCCCCCTGTGAGTTTCTGAGCAGACAGCCCCATCTGTTTCCCTTGTAGAGCCTGGTGACTTTGAACTGCTGACTTTGTGCCTAGAGGCCCCATGTACAACCACTCCATAACTGGGTCCCTAATCACAGACTTAACAGCTAGGATTTATGAGCTGCATGTGCTGGTCAGGAGGGGGGGGGGCGGTGGGCACGAGTGTGTGAGCACACATAATTCAATTCACTTTTAAAAAACTGTTGAATCTTCTTCGTTTAGGGGTTGGGTCACGCCCAGGCATCGAAGAATGAGCCAGTGGAAATTCTGCGGCAGTTGAGTCTGGGTTTTGGAACTTCACTCACTTATGTAACCGATGTTTACTGGGCCGGGCAGGAAGCCAGGTGCTGAGGGGGCAACAACAAACGAGAGAGACGACACAGGGGACGCAGGCGAACAGCAAACCAGTCAGATCATTATAGATGGCGATGGACCATCCTGAAGGTCTCTGGGCTTGTACTTGCATTTTCCCTTTTGGGGAGGATGCTCCTGGGACTTGAGATTTCTTACCTTAGAGACCAGATTGAGGAAAATACAGTCCCGATCGTCATGCTGAAGGACTGGGTGGTGTTTGCAGAGACTTGAGGGATGGGACTCCACTAGAGGACTTGCAGACGAAGGAAGTTTGTTTCACTGGAAAAGACGCTGAGGCAGGTATCTCTGTGCCTTAGAATAGATAGCGTTTGACTGGCATCTTTACTGTGAGTTTCCCTCCTGGAAGCTTCTAGGGCATTTAAGTAGGTCAAGGAGGCCTGGTGGCACCGGGGTTGCACATTGGGCTGTGATTCACGAGGTTAGCTGTTCAACCAACAGCAGCTCCCAGGGAGGAAAAATGCACTTTCAACTCCCAAAATAATTACAGTCTTGGAAACCCACAGAAGCAGTTCTACCCTGTTTTATAAAGTCACTATGAACCAGTATTGACTCTCAAGGCAGTGAGTTCGGTTTTAAGTGGATCAGAGCCAAGCCAAGTGTTTTCAAGAAAGGAGAGATAAGGAGATAGAGAGCATGAGAGAGAGAAACAATAAGAGTCGGACATATATCACAGGGTAGCATGTTCACCTCCACCCCACTTGCTGATCCACGTGGAGAGAGAGGGGCAGAAGAGAGGCGGGAGAGAGAACCCCTATCCTATGTCCCATCCTTATATTCCCTCTGGAACCATGCCAGGCCCCCAATTACAGGCAAGGACATACGTCACAGGAAGGGGTTGTGCCATATGCACACGTTACAGGAAAGGGAGCTATGGAGGTCCCGTGTGACAAGAGCAGACCCCAGACTCCTGGATGTGGCTAAACAGGTTAGGCTAGAGATCATTAACAACCTGTGAATCCGCCCACAGGCTTTGAGGGAAGCGAACCATCATCCTCACAGCAGGGGAGTCAGCTCTGTTGTGAGACACACAAAAGCCTCAGATAACTGGGAGCTTCAGGGGGAATGCTGGTAAATAGTTTGCTTACTATTTTGGAGTATATAATTGTGGAAAAGTTCTGTCTTCATCCCACAGAGAGGGTATCGGCCTACGATTCAGATTCTGCTCTATTTGGACTTCACTGCAGCTTGAATCTACCC
>PVJH01014997.1:0-55027 GCA_004026705.1 Nesogale talazaci | reverse complement strand
GGTTGTTGTTTTGTTTTGTTGCTTTGTTTTGCTCTATCTTGTTTTTGTGCATATTATTATTTCTGCAGGTCTATCTAGATTAGATAGGCTGGATAAACAACCTGGAGGAGAGAACAACAGGACCAACGGTTCTGGTAAGACATGGGAGATGGGGATGTGGGGGAAAGGAAGTGGTGCTAACAAATCCAGGTACAAGGGAGCATCAAGTGGTCAAAAATCGGTGGTTAGCAGAGTGTAGGAAGTCTGGTAGGGCTTGATCAAGGACAATGTAACCAAGAAAAATTACTGAAACCAAATGATGCCAGAGCATGATAGTGGGACAAGAGGAAAGAAAAAGGAAATAGAGGAATGAACTAGGAGGCAAAGGCCATTTATAGAAGTCTAAATGAAGTCATGCACTTATGTAAATATATTTATATATGAGTATTGGGAAATAGATCTATGTGCATATATTTATAATTTTAGGTAGCTGGTATTTATAATTAAAGTAGCAGATGGACACTGGGACTTCACTCAAGTACTCCCTCAATGCAAGTACTCCCTCAATTGTTCTCTTAAACTAACATTTCATGATACTCACCTTCCCAACACAATCGCTGAAGACAAAACGGGAGCATAAGCAAATGTGGTGAAGAAAGCTGGTGGTGCCCAGCTATCAAAAGATATACATCTAGAGTCTTAAAGGTTTGAAGGTAAACAAGTGGCCATGTAGCTGAGAAGCAACAAAGCCCATGTGGAAGAAGCACACCAGCCTGTGTGATCACGCAATGTTGAAGGGATCAGGTATCAGGCATCAAGGAACAAAAAGTCTTATCAGTTTAGATGAGGGGAGTGCAGATTGGGGACCCAAAGCCCATCTGTAGGCAACTAGACATTCTCTTACAGAAGGTTCACAGGGAGGAGATGAGCTAGTTAGAGTGCAATGTAGCAATGATGCAACTTATAACTTTCCTCTAGTTCTTAAATGCTTTCTACTACTTTCCCCTCCCCCCGCACCATGATTCCAATTCTACCTTACAAATCCGGGTAGACCAGAGGATGTACAGTGGTACAGAGAGGAACTGGAAACACAGGGAATCCAGGACAGGTGATCCTGTCAGGACCAGTGGTGAGAGCGGTGATACCAGGAGGGTAGAGGGCAGGTGGGGTAGAAAGGGGAACTGATTACAAGGATCTCCATAGAACCTTTTCTCTGGAGGATGGACAACAGAAAAGTGGGTAAGCGAGATATCGGACAGTGTAAGATATGGCACAATAACAATCATGTATAAGGGGTTTGTGTATCAAGGGTTTGTGAGGGAGGGGAGCGCAGGGAGGGAGGGGAAATGAGGAGCTAGGACCCAGAGCTCAGGTCAAAGGCAAATGTTTTGAGAATGATGATGGCAACAACTGTACAAATGTGCTTGACACAGGGCATTGATGGATGGATTGTGATAAGAGTTGTACGAGCCCCCAACAAAATGCTTTTTTAAGTGGAAGGGCAGAAAGAGGAAGGCCCTTGACGAAATGGATGGACATGGTGGCTGCATCAATGGGATTCGGCGTGGGAACCGTTGTGAGGATGGCGCAGGACGGTGCAGTGCTTCACTCGGTTGCATCAGGTCACCACCAGCTTGACGGCCCCTAACAGCGATGGGCCAGAGCGCATGTCTCCATCGTTCTCCAGAGCAGCAGTGGGTGGGTGTCAGCCACAACCTTGTAGAAATGCTTGCCGAACCCCATCACCAGGCCCCTTTTATTTGTGTGTGAGAGAATGAAAAAGTAAATGTGGCCCCCAAAATATTAAAAATTGGTGAATCGATATGACATAAAAATTTTTTCCTTGCGTTTTTTGAGGGGGTACCTTTCAAAGTATTTCAAAATACATACCTAGATTGGAGTTTCCCAGCATTTCTAGGTGATTGACAGGATATAGATTCATATTTATGAGTATATTTCAGCGAAGGAACAGTCTCAAGCCAGTTTTAAAGTAGGTTTCTGGGCTTCAGCACCCAGTACCTCTTAGATAGCCTGCATTCAGCTTCCACCAACATGGGATGCACAGCATCTAGCATGGGGTTTCAGTTTCTCCCTTGAGCTGTACTTACAGAAGAAGGCGTATGTCACCCTGCCACTGCTCAGGTCCATCCTCTGAGCTCAGTCACTTCTTCACTGACAAGATGGTCTTTCTGTTAGCCTTGTAGTCCCTGTTCTGAGAGCAGTTCCTCACCGCTCACTCACTTCCATGGTGCTTCTTCTGACGCAGAGTCACCCTATAGAAGAAGGTAAACTGTCCCTTTGGCTTTCTGAGACCTTGAATCTTGACAGACAGAGACAGCCTCATGTCTCTCTCAGAGCCGTGGCGGGTTCAATATGGTGACATCACAGTTAGTTAGCAGCATAATCCGTAGCCCACGATGCTATCAACTCTCATGATGTCCAAATTTTCACTTCTCCGAGCACTAATTTTGACTTCCGTTCTATTTCTGGCATCCAGATATTTTCATATCTTGCTTTTATGCCTAGTTTTTTAAATGAATAATTTCTGTTTTCTAGGAAAAGAGTGGCTTCTCATTTCAAGAGAGAAAGCAAGCTGAACACACGGTCTGAACTGGCTTCATAAAGTCAGAAGATTTGTAAACTTCAGAAAAATTGCTTAGAAACTCTTTCCATCCAAATTCTTTTACCATTGTGTGATACTTCCTCAGTGGATGAAGAAGGGCGTGGCATTCTGCACCCCCCATCTGCTAGTTTGTGTGTGTGTGTGTTATAAGGCCTTGCATGTCACTGACATGTTTAAAAGATTTGCTAACAGCATTTTAAGGACCAGGAAAGTCTGTTATGGTGGAGAGGTGTCTGCAGAGCTTCTAAACTAAGACAGGCTAGAAATAAAATCCTGGCAATCTACTTTGAAAATCAACCAAGGAATACACTCTGAATCACAATAAAATAATGTCTGTTACAGTTCTGGAAGATTGAAACCCCACAGGGTGAAAGGGACTCAAAATACGCAAATGCCTTAACAATGCACTGGAGCATACTCAAAACCCTGACCATGGTAGAAGACCAGGTAACATCCAAGTCTATTATAGTTGGGCTCGCCACCAATCAGCCATTTCAAAGGCAACTAACGGCAATAAGTGTGCTATATAGCTAACTTCCAGTTGGTTAAGCAGATAGAGAACTTCACTGTGTGTCAGGAAATTCACATCTTGGTTCCATTACCAAATGTGCAACTTTGAGTAAGTCATGGAGCCAGTCTGTACACAACTTCTATTTTCCTGGCTAGTAACCATTTTACCTGTCTGCTAGTTCAAAGGAGGCCTTTTGAACACTGAATGGAAGAGTAAGAGATTAAATGGTAGAGGGCAAGTACTTTGCTTTTCAAAAAGTCCGCCTAACGTTGTTGTAGGTGCCATGAAGTTGGCTCTGACTCCCAGTGGTCTTACATACAAGAAAACAGAACACTGCCCAATCGTGTGCCATGCTCACAAACACTCCCATGTGACAGCGCATCGTGCCAATCCACCTCGTTGAACATCTTCCTCATTGGAGCTAACTGACCCACTACTTTACCAAGCATGATGTCCTTCCCCAGGAGCGTGACTTGCCAGGTACATGGATCCACGTGTAAAAGCATATCTTGATAATTAGTACTGTGATTGCTGCCATTTTAGTAGCTAACTAATTATCCACCAGGAAGGAGAACAGTGAAATTCCTTGAAGGCCGTCAATGCCTCTTGTTCCTCGTTGTAAAACCTGCAGCTGATAGCAGCTGCTTAAACATTATAGGTAGATCAATGTATGGAAAAGAATTTAGCAAAATGTATCGACTAGCTTTGAATTTGTATTTTAATGTGAATATATTTAGTTTTAGACTCCATCCATGACTTCAGGTGTTTGATCAGAAAATGTTTGTAGGATATTGCTCCCTAGGTAGAATTTAAACAACTCCAAACACATTTTCACTTATGGGTAAACATTAATGATTTTAATAAAGATTTTTTTTAATTCTTAAAAATATATATATTTCCTCTTCCCTACTACCATGACCCAGTTCTAACTTACAAATGTGACTAGACCGAAGAACACACACTGGTACAAATAATGCTCTTGACACAGAGAATTCAGGAAAGATAAACCTTTCAAAAACAGTAATGGAAATAGTGATATCATGAGGGTAGATAGATGGTCAAGAAGGGGGAAAGATGAGGGTAGGGGAACCCATCACAAGATTGAATATATAGCCCACCCACCCCATGAAGGGGATGAATAATGGAAATGGGACTAAAAGGAGAAAAAGGACATGCAATAATAGTAAAATATGAAATAACAATAACAATATATAGTTGATCAAAGACCTAGAAGAGTGGGATGGTTGGAGAGGGAGGGGGGAAAGAGGAACTTATTTCACACTTAAGAAGAAAATGTCTTGGAAATGATGATGGCAACATTTGTACATATATGCTTGATCCAGTTGATGTATGGAATGTTATAAGAACTGTAAAACCCTAATAAATTGATAGGGGATACAAAAAAAAGAATTTTCAAACCTGGATACTAACAGTACAAATGCTTTAAAGGTTCTTAAATTTCAGTACCCAGATTTGCCCTCTGCAAGATACAATCAGTTCACAAAATGTTGTTGTCATTAACTGAGGCAAAAATTCTGAGTATAACACTCAAAATATTTTTATCTATCTTTCGGGGTTCTGTGCCAGGAGTAAGTACACTTCATCTTATCCAAAAGCTACAATCTAATTTTTTTAAAGCATTTACAGATCATTTTCCTGCAAAGCATTGGCAATTTCAGAATGAAAGAGATATTGTCCCTGGTCTTCAAGAAATGCATAGTCAAGATACCTCCTCTTCCATTCATTCATTTATTCAAAATTCACTCCATTTCCACCCCAATTCAGAATAACTAGACAGCAATGGGTTCGATTTTTTTTTCAATAGAGCATTTATACCCAAGGAACTGTTGATATACCGCTATGTCAAGCATGCCTCTTGTCTTCAAATAAATATATGAAAAACTTGATGGAGGGTACTAGAAGAAACAGATTTACAAATTGGCATTTGTAAAGCAAAAAAAAAGTTGGAAATGATTAAATTTTGATACACACATTGAATGAACCTGGTCACACTAATCAAGAGTTCATTTTAAATGTGTTTGATTGGGGCTTCTTGTAACATGGAGTGGTGAGAGGAGCATTGTGACGAACATAGCCAGGTGGTCTGTTTGGGGGCTGGCACTTTGGCAAGCCAGACCTACAGAAGTGGAGGCAGGTTTGGGAAAAGCACAAGAAGGAGGTCTAGTTCAGCTGTTAAACTGTACCAGTAGTTCTAAGTCCAGAGGGCTGCACGGATCCTGAATTCTGGGGTCTGTGAATCTGCACTTCTAACAAGTTCCTAGATGCTGGCCCAGGTTTGAGAACTGATGACATGAATAGGTCTGCCCTGAGAGGGTAAGGACAGAGAGAAGAGAACACCAGCCCACACCCCTGCTGGGAAGGGTCTGCACCTGCCAAGGATGACGAGGGTCCTGCACACTGTACTGGGTGTAGGGTGGGGAAACTGGACTCCTGGGGTTCTGGGGGATTCACAGTAGAGGGGATTCAGGCAACCAGCAACAGTTTTAACATCTCCTAAGAGAAGGTAGACATCAGAATGCAGGAACAACAGGTAAGCTACAAGACCAGAAGTCCAAAAATCTTTAGGTGGGCCTCTGGTCACCACAGGGGCAGCCATCTACGAATGACTTCGAGGCCCCAGCTGGAGGTTCTTGCCACCCTTGGAAGTATGACAGCTGAGGATCACCTATTGTCACTGGAGTCCCATGGCCTCTTTTAGGTTTATCTTCTTTTGCTCCTGAGCAATCTGAGCATCTTCGCACATCAGGATCCCAGAATGCTGTGGTGGCATTACGGTTTGGGGTTACTCTCTATGGGTGCTTACCTGTGACAGAGCGTCTCGAAGCCCCTGACAGTCTGCCTGAAGATGGTGCAGATCTTGTCCAGGCAGACCGCTGGAGCAGGTGATGAAATTGTTCATTGGTCCCTCAATTGGAGATGCTGAGGACATCCCGAGTAAACTCATCTTTGGAAGGCTCCCCTCAGAAAAACTCACTATGAATGCAGTTGTGTCACTTCCTTGGATCATGAATGGTCCTTGGAAGATGGTGGCAGTGTACCAAGCCGTGTCTCTTGTAGAGCTGGGTGAAGTTCTCACGGGTCTCTGGAGTCAGGTTGCAGTACAACTCTGCCTGGAGATGGCGGCTCTTGGCGCGAAGCCGCTTGTAGGTCTTCTGTATCACAAGCTGAAAGCACAGGATGTCTACATCAATGCTGGCTGCTTTGGGCGTCAATCTAGGAAGCATGGCTGTGGAGGTCAAGAAGCTCAGACCTTCCCAATAGAATAGGGGCAGCTTTCTGTTTGTCTATCTCCTTCTTCTCTGGGCCCTCCTGCTGGCCGGCAGAACACAGTCATCTTAGAACTCCCTTGTAGAGCACCTGCAGAAGTCTTATCTGAGTTTGTGCTTTTCAAATAGTAAGACAGCTCCTGTGTAGCCTTAATTTCAACCAAGTCTGTCATTTTCCTAGGGAATAAAGTTAAAGATAATAAATTTGTCCAAATCACTGGTGTCCTGAAGGGTGATGACGTCATGCTGGGAAAAGTTCAGTGGGTCCTGATAGGTCTTGGCCTTGATAACCCACTGCTCACAGACATAGGAAGAATTGGTGTATTCACATTATGATGTTGGTAGGGAATATTGACAGAGCCATGGATAGTCAGAAGAAAACAAATCGGGCCCCTCACAGCATCACGAATGCCTTCACCGCTTGTTGTTCCTCCCCAGGTCCGCATTCTGGAGAATGGAAACATCATGAGAACAGACCCCTGGTTTTTATGCATTCCATAACACGAATGTCATGCATACAAGTGGCCTTTAAAAAGTGTGTGGAAAATAGAATGAAAAGACAATGGAATTTTAGATGAGCTTCTTGAAGCCCCCCTCATCCACGATGCCTGCATGCATGAAACCACTGTGGCGTATCATGATAGCAAATAAGTATTACAAAAAGGGTGTTTTGTCAGGATTTTTTGCTATCCCAACTTGAGAAAGGGTCAGACAGGAGGATGAGAAAGCAACAGAGAAACGATAGAATGACAGGTTACCACAACAATGGATTTAAGCAAACCAACATTCCTGAAGAGAGTGAAGGATCAACGAGATTTCTTTGTTGCACAGCGCTCACTTGATGACCTCTAATAACAACACTGTTGACAAGAGAGTGGAAAGTATGTGAATGTGGCCAGCAAAAGTCTTTGAACACACAGAGGCTTAGTGCAATTTTACATTTTTAAATGATAAAAATGTGTAGTCTTAAATCAGAAATTTAAATTATATTTTGATGACAAGCCGAAACAAAAACACCAGTTCAATGTTAACCATAATCTTAAAAATTGTTTCTGACATATAGAAGCAGGTGTCTTTGAGTCTAATTCCATTCTAGATGCCTTCTTTCTCTTTTTAATCCAATTTAGTAAAGCTTTTCATGGCATCTGTTCTCTTTGAGGAATGGAAGAAGTTGCAAAGATGAGTAAGAAGTGACCATTTCTCTCAAAGAATACCCAGTCCCAAACGAATGATGGGGCAATACACAAAGAGTTATGATACTAGATAGTACCTTTCAGTCTCGCAGTTGGATATTCTGGAAGATGTACTATTTTAAAGCCAGTGTGCCACAACTTATCAGACAGATTGTCATACTGTGATCACTTGCACATAGCTGTGATTGTGGAAGCTATCTTGCCAATTTTTCAAATACCACCAGGGTCACTTAAGGTGAACAGGTTTCAGCAAAGCATCTGGCTTCAGCAAAGAAGAAATAGGCTGTCCATTTCAAAGGGGTTAGATGCTAAAAATCTTATGGATAGCAGTACAACATTGTCAGATGCCGTGCTGGACGATATACCCCTCAGGTAGTAAAGCATTCAAAATCTGACTGGGAAATAGCTGCCTCTTCAAAGTAGAGCTGATTATAATGACATGGATGAGTAAAACTTTCAGGATCTTTATTTATGGATGCAGCAAGACTCAAAATTAGAAGAAACATACAATATTTTAAAACTAAATAGAATGTGAAAAGTTCTAGGGAACATGAAAAGCATGAATCTAGAGAACTTAGAAACCATCAATAATAAAAGGAAACTCATACAGATCAATGTGCTAGGCATTAGTGAGCTTAAATGAACTGGCAATGGCTTTTAGAGTCAGATAATCTTGTGGTTTACTCCACTAGGAAGCGCAACTTCAAGAGGATTGGTATCATGTTTATTTGTCAAAAAGAGTGTTTCAAGAAATAATATTCATATGCCTATCAGGAAGTCTAATAATAGTTAATACAACTATTATTCAAATTTATAAAACAACCATTAGCTCAAATAAGTTCCAGCTCACAGAGACTCTACAGCAGAAGGAAACGCTGCTTGCCATCCTCAACTTATTCTGTTTGAGCACATTGTTGTAGCCACAGTGTCAATCTGTCTCACTGAAGGTCTTCCTCTTTTTCACAGGCTCTCTACTTTACCAAGCTAGGGAACGACTCCTCATATGAGACAAAGTCTTGCCATCTGCTTATTGAAGGAGCACTGACACTGTACTTGTTCCAAGACTGATTGGTTTGTTCTTCTGGCAGTCCAAGATAATTCCAATATTCTTCCCCAAATGCATCGGTTTTTCTTGTTTCCTTTATTCAATGTCCAACTTTCACATGCACAATGAAAATACCATGGCTCTGATCAGCTACACCTAAGTTTCCAAAGTGACAGCCTTGCCCTTCGACACTGTAAAGAGGTCTTGTACAAGAGATATTTCCATTGCACTATATTATTTGGTTTCTTGACTACTGCTTTTATGAACATTGATTGTGGACCCAAGTAAGATGAAATACTTGATAACATTAGTCTTCTCCCCATTTAAGGTGATGCTATTAATTAGTTTGGTTGTGAGAATTTTAGTTTTCTTTACATTGAGTTGTAGCCCACATGGGAGGCTGCAGTCCTTGGTGTTCATCAGCAAGAGCTGCAAGTCCTCATTTCTGAAAGTTGTAACATCTTCATATTAAAACACACACACAACTCATTGTCATCAAATCAATTCTGATTCATAGAAAGCCTGGGGAACAGAGGAAAACTGTCCCTGTGGATTTCTGAGGCTGTAAATCTTTATGAGAATAGAATTCCTCATTTTTCTCCTTTTGAATAACTGGTGGTTTTGAACCTCCGACGTTCTGATGAGAAGCCCAATGCCTAACTCACTAAGTTTCCTCATCTGCATATTGCCAGGTTGTTAATGAGACTTCCTTCATTCCTCATTGGCTCAGCATAGAGATTAAAGAAATGTGCTAAAAAGATACACCCCTGAAGCACACCTATCATGATTTTAAGTCATGCAACAGTCCCTTGTTGTATTCAAATGTCTGTCTCTTGTTTCATGTTCATGTTCCATATGGGCACAATGAAGTGTTTTCTGGTATACTGGTTTCTCTCAATGTTGTCAATAATGCGTTATAACTCACACAATTGACTTGTGATGCCTAATGCTCTGATGATGCCCTTTTATAATCAATAAAATACAATTCAGCATCTTTCTGGTACGCTCTGCATTGAGTTAAGACCCATCTGAGGTCAACAATTTTAACCTTAATTCCAGATTCTTTTCTGAATCTGGCTTGAGTTTTTGGCAACTGTCTGTCAAAACTGATGCAACCATTGTTGCAATGATTTTCTAGTGGTTTTAGCAATATTTTACTTGCATGTTTTATTAACAACATTGTTGGATAACTTTCACATCAGGTTAGGACACTCTTCACTGGAATGGGCACAAATATGTATCTTTTCCAAATGGATGCCCAGGTAGTTGTCTTCCAAATTTTTGGGCATAAGCAAGTTAATGCTTCGTTATCTTCTGGAAACATTCCAATTGGTATTCTGCTAATTGAGAGGATCCTTGTTTTTAACTAATTCATGCCTTCAATACAGCTTGGATGTCTTCCTTTAGTAACTTCCGTTCTTGAGCATTTGCTACTTATTGAAATGGTTAAATGTCTACCAGTTCTTTTGGTACAACGATTGTGTAGTATTCTTCTTTTTTTTGGTGCTTCCAGAACCATTCAATATTTGCCTAAGGAATTCTCAAACATTATAACTCAAGGCTTCAATATTTCCTTCAGTATTTTGGCTTGAAATGTGCTGAACATGCTCATCAACTTTACATTTTTCACTCCAGATCTTTCTTTGCAGTGGAATGTGAAAAGAAAGATCTGTGATGGAAAAGGCAAACTTTTCCACTGTCTTCTCGAGCTCCCTGCTCAGCTCTTTTACACCGTCATTTCTTCCACGTGCTTTAGATGCTCCACAATCCAGAGCAGGTTTCGGTTTCATGGGACAGTCACTTTGATCTTTTCTTTCTTGAAGATAAGCCTTCCATTCTCTCCTTCCTTTCTCTCTATATAAGTAAATGCATAAGTACATGTATCAGAATGAAACACAGTAAATATAAACACTGTAAAACATGATAGACATTGCCAGGTTATTCATTATTCTCATAATGATTGTTAATTCCAGTCCATTGTTGCAGTCAGTGCATCGATCCATCTTGTTAAGAATCTTCCTCTTGGCTTCCTGCAAGATAGCAACCTGCTACGCAGCTTGTACTGGGGGTTCATGGAGATAGGTGAGTGGGGAGATCAGGATCTCAAAGTAGGGAATCCAAGGCTATCAGTTACTCCTTGCCACAGCCCAGAGTGCTTCCCTCAACTGGGGGCTAATTTCCACCAACCCCCCTCCTGTAACCACCTCAGCTATTACCCGCAGATGTCTGCCTGTGCACACAAAGCACCATGCCCCAAGCTCACAAGCCACTTAGAAGAGGCTTTTACAGCCTCAGTATAACACCCCAAATTCCCCAGGACCCTCTCACCACCTACTGGAAGACTCCTCCTCTAAGATTGATATTTCCCTGTCCTTTCCTGGCCCTATCCAGTGCTCTCCTGTCACCTGAAATCAGTGCTGTGCACAAAGCTGATATCTGGGACCAGAGGTCTTTTTCTCATGCTCCCGCAGTACCTCTAGCCGCAGACTAACAGCCCAACACACACACATTCACACCATCTGCCCGGCCATCCTCCCCGCCCCCACCTCCACCCCCACCCCACAGTATCTAGCACTCCTGTACCCAGACCAGCACTTACCTTGGGACTGTGGCCTGAGCAGCTGCAGATGGCGTTCACAGCAAGAACAGACTTCTAAAGAAGCCCAAGCAATGCTGTGATAGGTAGGCTTTTTGTGCCAACATGGTCAAAGAAGATAAGTAGGTCTGTTGTGACAACTTGACCAATGAACACACGAGATCAATTGAAAGGCGGAGATAGAAAAGGCTCAGCGAGCCCCACCCTTGCCCTTTGCTCTTGGATCTTTAGGCCAGTCGGCTGTCTTGCTGGTTTTGTGCCTCCATCTCTAAGCCACACTACCTGTGGGACACCTAATCTGAGGACTCTGTTACTGTGAGTTGAGGTTCCTTTAAGTCTTGCTTCGTCACACTCCTGGAATATAGATCTCTTGAGCTGGGGACTGTTGGACTCTGTGATCTATCTGGCTGACTGTTGGTGACCTGCTTTGCTGTTTGCTGCTTGTGGCCACATAGCCTGAATTGCTCTACAGAGGACTATAGGGCAGCCTCTAAGACTCCAAGGACTGCCAGTCTACTAGCTGTCTCACGCAAGTAAGTTGCACCAAGCCATTTGTACTACTTTATAGATAGTTAACTGTTTATTTCTTATCTTATATATATCCTTCTATCTATATAAATATATAAAGAGAATTACTTGTGTCCCGGTTTTGTTTCTCTAGAGAACCCTGTTTAACACAAGTGCTTGAACACAGCACAGGCTGACCATGGGGCCTGAAACTGAGAGGGTCATCCAACCTGCCCTCCCATCTGTAGCATGACACCTACCCATCCCACCCCCTCCCACTGCCAGGGAAATTGTCTACAGAGAGCCTGCAGAAGCATTCGTACCCATTTGCCCGTGACTCTTTGACTCCTGGGAAAATCGTGCTGAGTTCCTCCAAAACAGCATGTAGGCAGCTATCTGTCACAAAAACCTCAATAAGAAAACAGGAGAAAAACTCCAAGGTCAGAGGATGTGCTTAGTCTAACGGTATCCATAGAAGAGGCAGATGTAGCTCTTCCACAGAAAAAAATCTTCAGAATTCTGCTTGAAGTCATAGAGAATATGAGGGAAACAATACAGGAAAAGGATGAAATGATATCGAGGATAAAGACCATGTACAAAACAGAAATACAAAAGTTAAGCAATGAGGTAACAAAGTATCAAATTCACAGACTTGACCCACAGAATAGAAGAGGCAGAGAACTGTACAAGTGACCTAGAACAGGGGTGTCAAACTGGCAGCCCATGAGCCACATATGGCCCCTGAGGTAATATTTTGTGGTCTGCGATGCTCCGAAATAAAATGAAAATGGAAAAAATTGTTATGAAAAAAGAGCACTTAGGGAAGATCAAGACAATACTGTACCCACAATTCCCTCATTAACCCTTTAACTACCGAAGATAAGTATACACATGGCCTAGTGCCTTTCCTAGAGACCTCTGAACGTGTATAAACGTGCTGACTCAGTTCCAGCAAAGTTTGGAAGCCATCTGTTTGCCACTCTCATTAGCACACAATATAAACAGATGCCAATAGCAAAAAGGTTAAAAGGAGTACTCTGGGTTGTGCTGTTGTGAATGACACCCCAGCGACAGCACTAGTTAGCATTTTTAGAGGTAAGTCATTATGAGTGTGCATCATGTTTGTCAGCTGTCCAACATTTTGTTTTTTAACAGTTATTTTGTTATATTTTCCCATCAAAACATAAGAGGTATATATGAAAACTAGTAGGAGGACAGCACTGGCAAGTTTAAGGTAAAGAATAATTTTAGTTTTATAAATACATTAACTAAAATAAATGTTTAAACAAAACAATTACAGTGTTTTAATTATCCTATCCATATTTCTGAATCCTCACTTCAAAATATAAATTTAACAAAATTTCTAAATGTGATGTGGCCAGTGTCAATCTTGTCTGCTGCACTAAATGGCCCACATTTTAATTAACTTTACACCCCTGACCTAGAAGGTAACCAGACAGACTTTAACAAGCAGGAAGGACAGTCAAGATAGCCAAAGAAGCTCAAGAAAACCTGAGAACAATGTCTGAGGCTATGAAGAACAACATTAGAACAATTGGACTACCAGAACAAGACCTGACCAAAAGGCAACACCCAAAATAGTGTGGGAATTCTTAGAGGAAGACTTCCCAAGCTTAATAAATGAAAATAAGGCAGCCACTCAGGAAGCCGAAAAGACACATGCCAGACTGAATCTCAAGAAGAATTTACCAAGGCATATAACAGTTAGCTATCCAACTGTAAGGATAATGAGAAAACCTTAAGAGCAGCTAGGGGGCTAAAAAATCAATCATCTATAAAAGTTCCCAAATAAGGATGAGAGGTGTGCAGAGTGGAGACTGAAAGTCCATCTGTAAGCAACTAGATATTCCCTTAGAGAAGATTCGTGAGGAGGAGATGAGCCAGTCAGGGTGCAGTGTAGCAACGATGAAACATACAGCTTTCTTCTAGTTCTCAGATGTTTCCTCCCTCACAGTTCTTGCCCCCCACTATCATGATCCCAATTTTACCTTACAAATCTGACTAGGCCAGAGGATGTACACTGGTAGAGATAGGAACTAAAAACACAAGGAATCCAGGACAGATGATCCCCTCAGAATCAGTGGTGGGATTGGCAATACAAGAAGGGTGGAGGGAAGGTGGGGTCACAAGGGAAAATTGATTACAAGGATCTACATATAACTTCCTCCCTGGGTTATGGACAACAGAAAAGTAGGTGAAGGGAGACATTGGACAGTGTAAAATAATAATTTTTAAATTATCAAGGGTTCATGAGGGAGGGGGAGCAGAAAGGAAGGGGAAAATGAAGAGCTGATATCAAGGGCTCAAGTAAAATGCAACTGTTTTGAGAATGATGATGACAACAAATGTATAAATGTGTTGGATACAATGTATGTGTGATTGGTGATAAGAGTTTTATGAACCTCCAGGAAAATGACTCTTTTTAAATTAAAAAACATTTCTTTTATTTTTGGCATCACTGCCCTCAGGTGGTGGGAGTAGGAGGCCCAGCCTTTGCTCCTGGGAGCTGGAATTGAACCTCCAACCCAGTGGGCCGCAGTCCCGCGCACAACCACTACGCCACCGGGGCTCAGCCCTTTTTTAAAATTTATGTTCTGCTCAAGCCCACATGGTACTGCAAGAACATTGCAGGCCACAAGTCAATCCTGTGTAAATTGAAGCACATAGGCTTCCCTCTCAGACCATTGTGCCATAGGCTGGAAATCAACAAAAGAACAATTAAAAAAACAAAAGGCAAACAATTGGAGCACGAATAACTCTATTGCAAAAGGAGAGAGTACTGCCCCAAATCAGAAATGAAATTAGGAAGTTTTAAGAAGCCAGCGAGAATGAGTATATGATGCATCAAAACCTTTGTGACGCAGAAAAAGCAGTTATCAAAGGAAGTTTGATAGCAAGAAATGCACACATGAAAAAGGAAGAGAGACTTATGATTGATATACTAGCCAAAATTTACAGCAATTAGAGCTGAGTCAACAGGGAAGTCCTACAAATAGCAAAAGAAAAGAAATAGTAAAATTCAGGGATGAAACAGAGGACAGGGAAACAAGAATCCAATGAAAATAAATAAATGCAGCTTGGTTCTTTGAAAGGATTAACACAATCAACTCACTGTAGGAAAACCTACTCAAAGAAAAGAAGGAAGAAATTTCAACAGCCAGGAGGAGGGATGAAACAGTGGACATTACAATGGACCCTAATGAAACTAAAAGACAAATTAAACAGTACTACAAAGGCCTAAAAATCCATGAATTCAACAACTTAGAAGACATAGACAAATACTTGGAAAAACAATCCCTCCCTACACTATCCAAGATGGATGTCAACAACCTCAACAGACACATAGAACTAGAAGAAATAAACAAGGTATCACCAACAAAGAAATCCCCTGGACAGGATGACTTAATAGGAGAATTCTACCAAGCATTCGTGGGAGAACTGACACTCATCCTACAAAAACTCCCAGAGCATAGAAAAAGTTGGAAAACTCCCAAAGTCTTTCTATGAAGCTAGTATAGCACTGATACCTAAAGCAAGCTAGCATCCATAAGAATCAAGAACTACAGACCAATCTATCTAATGACTATCAATGCAAAAATCCCTAACAAACTACTGGCCAAATAGAATACAAAAGTGTATATAACAAATAATTCACCTTGATCAAGCATGATTCATTCCAGGAATGCCAGGATGGTTCAACATCCAAAAGTCCATCAGCATTATGCCCACGTTCACATGAAAAAACATCAGATAACATTAATAGATGCAAAAAAGGCATTTGATGACATCCAAAACCCATTCCTGTTTAAGACACTCAAGATAGGCATGGATGGAAAATTCTTCAATATAATACAAGTTATATATGAAAAACCAACAGCCAATATGGTAGTTAATGGAGAAAAGACAATAGCAATCCCACTGAAAAAGGGGAGCAGGCAAGGATGCCCCTCATCCCTACTTTTATTTGAAATCATACTGGATGTTCTAGCTAATAACAAAAGGCAAAAAAAAATACATCAAAGGTATTTGTCTGGGAAAAGAAGAGGCAAAACTATTGAATTCAAAAATTATATGATTTCATATGTGGGAAACTCCAAAAACTTCACACAAGGAGTGTTGGAAGTGATAGAGGAATTTGACAGAGTGGCAGGATACAAAATCAACAGATAGAAGTCTATCAGACGCTATATACATTGGATGACACATGGAAGAGAAAATCAAAAGGGTAATATCCTTCAAAATAGCTGTTGTAAATGAACAGAAAAGCAGAGAAATGAGAAGTACATGAAATGAAACTCTAAGAAAGCAGAGGACAGCAGCTCGCTCAGACATGCAGCCAAGAACTGAGCTATGTTCTTTCTTTATTCATACTCAAATTTGGGAAAACTTGCCTGACTGCATTTACTAAGAATTTTTTTAATTTGATAAGTAATATTCTTGGAACAACAGTATCTAAAAATCCAGATGCTGTAAAGATATAATCTACAAAACAAAGAACAGAGACAAAACAAACTCCAGTATAACATTTTATATCAAGGATGTCTCCTTGATATTTCAATATGCACCTACATGCAGATCACATTTGCCTTGAATGTGTATATTGAAGTTGATTTGTATGCAAGTTCTAGTCATGCTCAAGCTACAATAGCCAAGCACAAATAGAAATACTTAGGGAAATAATTAACTAAAAATACCAAAAGGTTTGAACAAGGAAAGCGATAAAATGCTATTAAAGAAACCAGGAGTGACCTCCACAAATGGAATAATATCCCATGTTTGTGTATTAGAAGACTTCATATAGTAAAGGTGTCTGTCTTGCCCAAAGTGCTGTATAAGTTTAATGCTATCCTGATACAAATATCAACATCCTCCTTCAAAGAATTGGAAAGACGTATTACCAACTTCCTATGGAGAGAGTAGAAGCCCAGAATTAGCAGAGAATTCCTCAAGATGAAAGATAAAGCAGGAGGGCTTGTTTTACCTGACTTCAGCACCTATTTTACAGACACAGTGATCAAAAGAGTGTGGTACTGGTATAATGACAGATATTCAGACCAATGGAAAAGAACTGAAAATCCAGAAATGAAATAATCAGCATACAGACAACAATTCTATGATAAGGACTCAAAAAATATCAAATCTGAAATGGATATCTACCTGCTGAAATTAAGCAATACCTTTACCTCACTCCATACATAAGAATAAACTAAAGGTGGATTATAGACTTTGAGGTAAAACCCAAAACCAGTGGGGCCATTGCTGAAGGGATTGGGACAAATCTAAGAACTTCGGTGCAGGGAACACATAGCCTATCAAAAATAGGGATGAACACTAACACATAAGAAACACAAATTGACAAGTGGGCTATCTTGAAGATAAAGTACCTGTGTACATTAAAAGAATTTGCCAAGAGAGTAACAGGAGAGCCCACAAACTGGGAAAGCATCTTTAGCAATGACTCATCAGACAAAGGCCTTATTACTAAAATCTACAATACTCTGCTAGTGTATAATAAGAAAAAGAAAATGGTCCATTGAGGAGGTGGGCACAGGACACGAATAGAAGTTTCACAAGGGCAAAAATCAGAATGACCAATAAGCGTGAGAAAATGTTCCTGATGATTAGCCAAAAGGAAAATGCAAATTGAAACAATGCGATACCACCTAACACCCTCAAAGAAAGCCCCATTCAAAAAATCAAAAAGCAGCGAGTGTTGGAGGGACTGTGGTGAGATAGGAACTTTCATCCACTGCTGATGAACCTGGAAGTATGTACTGCCATGCTGGAAATCAATTTGGCGATACCTAAAACAAATGGAAATTGAGTTACCATCTGATCCAGTGATCTTGCTACTGGACATATACCCAGAAGAAGTAAGAGACAGACCACAAACAGACATCTATGCTCCAATGTTCTATATGGTGCATTTCACAAATGTAAAGAGTTGGAAACAACCTAAATTTCCATCAATAGATGAATGGATTAAAAAACTGAGGTCCATACATACAATGGACTATGATGCATCCCTAAAAAGCAGTGGTGAATGTTTGAAGCACCTTGTCTCATGGGAAGAACTGGAGGAAACTGTGCTAAGTAAAGTAAGCCAAGCACAAAAGGACAAGAGCAAAATGAGTCCACTGAGGTGAGCTCAAAAAGCACAAGGGGCATAGGGGAAAAGCCACCAAATGCATAAATTCCTGGGTGAGAGTCAGGCACTCTGACGGGGTAAAATGCAATCTAGGGGTATATATAGCAGCTCACTAAAAGGGAGGGGGAAAGAAAAAAAGGAAAGAGGACGTGGGTAGTGGGGGAACAAGGTACTAATCCACCCATGGGGAAACTATTGTTTATGTCTCCACAGGAAAGGAAGAGAAGGACCAGATCTCAACCTGGTGCTCCAAGCCTTGAAAACAACACCAGCATGAAGCAATGAAATAACAGAGAGGTCTGCGGGGCTGGTCCCAATTCCAACTATATCGTTCCCCTCCTCAGAAGAGCAGCACTGAAGATACAGCCTGGGAAACAGGTGGATCTGCCCAGACCACAAAGGAGGAGAGAGAGAGAGAGAGAGAGAGAGAGAGAGAGAGAGAGAGAGAGAGAGAGAGAGAGAGAAAATGAGCACACAGCATTCTGGTCCATCAACTCCTGCGGAAGATATTCCTGCTCAGAACAGCCAATGCACAGAGAGGACCATGGAGCTAGCACTACCATGAGACACGGTGTTCCCCCACTGACTCATAACTCTAGGGGGACAGCACTGAAAACAAAGTTCAGGACTTGTGCTTGGTCTGACACCCCACCCCACCCCAACCTTGATGAAACACAAAGGGAGGGCAAAGAGTTGCAAGGGGAACAAAGCAATGAAGTCCTTGAGGAATTAAAAAAATAGAGTTTGGGGGCAGGGCTTGGCACCTCATCAGACTTGATCAAAAAACATTTATAAGGGTCAACAAACAAATCAGGAACTATTTATAAGTTTCTCTCTCTCTCTCTCTCTCTCTCTCTCTCTCTCTCTCTCTCTCTCTCAGAAAACAACAGGACCAATGGTTTCGGGGGAACATGGGAGAGGGGGAGGTGGGGGGAAAGAAGTGGGGAGCCAACAAAGCCTGGGACGAGGGCCCAGCAAGTGATCTGAAATTGATGGGTGAGGAAGCATAGAATGCCTGGTGAGGCTTGATCAATTGTAATGTAACTGAGAGGAATTACTGAGAGTTGAAGGAAAATTAAACATGATAAGGACAGAGGAAAGTAAAAAAATAGAGGAGAGAATTAAGAAGCAAAGGACATTTATAGAGGTATAAATATAGGCACAAACATATGTAAATATATTTATAAATAATGATAGGGATATATCTATATATCTATATTAAACTATTAAGGTAGCAGATGGACACAGGGCTTCACCAACCCAAAACAAACTCACTACTATCAACTTGATGCTGACCCAGAAAGACCCAATAGGACCTCGCCAAACTGCTCCTGTGAGTTTTTGAGACTATAATTTTTTACAAGAGTAGAAAGTTTCATCTTTTCTGGAGGATGGATCTTGCAGTTAGCATCCCAACCCATAACCACAATATCACCAGAGCTCCTTGGCACTATCCAAAGGGACTGCAAAAGCAGGTGTCTACACTTTATCCTAGATGATGGACTGTCATCCAAATGTTTTTCATTGCTGCTGGGCACTGAGTACTTTTATTTTCTGAAAAGGGAGAAGTAGACAAATGACTGTGGGGATCTATGGTTTCTAGCCAAACAGGAAGTACATACCAAATAGTTCTTTTGTTAGGAGAAGGGGAAATTGGTAAAATCAGACTACAGGCCCTGAAGAAGGGGAGAAGAGGTGGGTAGCATCCTGAGTCACCGCTACAGTCTCTGTCAGACCTTGTGTGGTGATGTTTCTTAATGTCAAAGCATATTGGAACCATTCCTAAAAAGCATAATTGACACATCATGTCAGATAACTAAATGTTTCCATCTCTGGTGACTCATTTGTTGGAGCAACTTCACTTGAGAATACAAATAGAAATGAGAACTAGAGATTCAGGCAGTACACTGTGTAGTTTCCAGGATGCGAGTCAAGATACATATTTCTCTTCAAAAAATTAAGAATAGCTTTCTATATGCTAAATCACAGACTGTCAGAATGAGAGCAAACCCAAGAAAACAGAAAGGCTGGTTTCCTTTTGATGCGAATGAAATTAGTACTTTCCAAGAATGAAATTAAGGTCATTGCTTTCAATCCCACAATAAAGCGGAGGCATTGTTTCCGATTCTCACCCCATAAGTTGCCTGTGCTTTTCTATTTTGTTAAGATTTTACTTTTTATGTCTGTGGTTTGCTATTTTGCTACCATTGTCCATTTTTTCCTTTGTCTTATGTGTGTGTTTGCTTCACTTTGAAAGGTAAAGGTTAAAGACACAAGACTGATTCTGTGTAAGACATCCCAGAGAAGAAGCCACATGGACCTCCTCTGAGGGAACCAGACCTCTGAAGCTGGAAAAGCCATGTAGACAGTCCTGCTAGTGCTGCGGTGTTTGAGAAGGCACAGAGAGGCCCCTGCCAGTGCTGAGATGCTTCTACCACTACGGATACACAAGATTCTCACCCACTGGCCGATTTTCAGCACAAAATTACTGTGCAAGCATCTCCCAACTTGGAAAAATGAAGAAGTTTGCACAGTAACAGTTCCAGTCCACCAAGTAGCCCGACAATAACTCTGAGCCATACAGTAGACTTCAGAGGAAAGTAATAAAACTTGGGGAAGGAACACAGTCTGTCTCCAAGAAGAATTTGAAGATGCAAAAAGAAATTTCAAGAAAAAAGGTTGCATCTGGGAACCAAATTCGATTCAGAACTCAGGTACATGTCTCGGTGCTACCTTTAACATATTGGGATTGGTGTGTACACATGAAAGCTTAAATTGTGTCACATGATTTTTTTGTCATATAATTATATTGCATCAAAATAAACATTTTTGTTTTATAGACTAAGACCTCTCTCAGATGGCAACAGTCCTTGGTCAATTATCTTAATAAAAACTCAGAAAGACGCACCTCCCCACCAAAAAGAAAGGTAGAGGCTATTTTATCTGAATTTCATAGACTAAGAAACCCACTCTGCAATTAGCTAACTTGTCCCAAGTCTCCCCGCCCCCCCCATCCCCTGCCCCTGAACTTGTCACAAGTCTTAATTAAATTCCGAAGAACCTATTTTGGATTTGAATCCGACTTGTCTGGGATAACCCAACATCTCTTTTCCTTCAAAAACTTTCCATTCCTCCTCTTCTCCCACAAGTCTGACCACAGATTAAAGCCAAAAAAAAGGCCACCCACTCTGACTTTCAGTAAGGCTCATCTGTAAATGGAGAAACTTCTATTGACTAAAGAGGTCCCGCAGCCTAGAAGGGGAGGTTATTTCCTTCAATTCACTGTGCATTCCAAGAGTAGCTGGCAAAAGTTCTTCGGAACATCTTCTAATATCTTCTTCTATATTATTAATTTTTAGCTATTAGAAGAATAATGAGATTTTATTACATCTGAGCGATGCAATCTCAAAGACTGTAAGAAAGCTGATTAGTTAGGGGGGAAAGGATTTTGAAACTTGCAGTTTAATCTTATCAGTTTGATCCATCCTCCTTGAAACTGCATAATGTTTTCCTAATGAATGACTGAACCCAAGGGTCAGTTTGCTCTTCCATGCTTCCACAGCAATAATAAAATCCAAGAACTTATTAGTTTTGTGCCTAAGAACAATGATTTCTTCAAGCTAATCCTTGATTTAAATAGACTTTATTAAACTTTAAAGTGTTGGCTCAAGAAACCTTTATTTCACGGGAAAGGTACATTAGTGTCCTGCCCCCCACTTTTTTTTTACTTTATTAATGAAACAGTCCTATCAGAGAGACAAGAACATTGTGAAGTTAAAAAATACCTATGGACTGGGGGGCTGGATTCAATTTAAATGATGGAAAGTAGGAACGACCATGTAAGTTTTTGAGTAGCGTGGGCATGAAGAGTTTATAAGCGTGCAGTTTGTAGTCAGGTAGACATGGGTTCGATGCCAGGCTCCATCACTTGAGGAGCTGTGTGAGTGTGGGTACTTTTGGAAAGCTCTCTGTGTCACCGTTTTCTCATCTATAAAGTGGGGATAACAAAACTCTCTACCTCATGAGATTGTGACAAACGTTAACAATAGGTTGCTTAGCAAGTGCTGAGAGTCACAAAGGGGCTATATAAGACTCACTGAAAGTTAAAAACAGGAGGACCAACTTCCTGGTGGTGAAAAAAACCACAACAAAGACTAGCAACACTTTTAGGGGCCCTAAGGGGGAAGTATGGCTGGTAATATGCACAGAGTGAACCACGTGGGTCTGAGTTTCTGTATACCCCTGAAGAACCCAGGTAAAGTGCCATAGAACACTGGGGCACTGACTCCTGAGTTTTCAAGGCACACAACATGTTCCAACAGTCATACCTGAGGGATTTGATGTGGAAACCCCACTAGGTGAACTACACTCTATCTCAAATATACCTGTAAGCTGAAGACTTAAGACTGAAATTGCATGGTGTGAAAAGAAGCAGGAGACAGCTATATTAAGAATATTTAACTGTCAAGAAAAAGAATATTTAACTGTCAGTAGGTAGTTACTAACAACATTGACTTACTATTTCAATAGACTACTTGTTGTATTAAGTTATATATTATTCTGGCAGATCTGTGACTGACATCGTCAGTGAACATTATTGTAAGTTTTGCCTGGCAACCAGCCCCCAATCCTTGTGCAAATAACACTAGTCACTTAAGGATTTATTCTGTGTGATATGCAGTTAGCCTAACTTGTTCAATTTCCCTCTTTCAATAGTGTTCTAAAAACGAGTACCATGCACTAATCAATATCACTATAAGCAGGAGGTCTTTATGTTCCAGGGAGACAATAAGATTCTCTATCATAAATAAACAGGGAGATCTCTAAACTGAGCCAGAGGCAGATAAAAAACCATAGATTCAAGAATGACCTTGGACTCACTTGTAATCCTAAATCCAATCTAAGAACAATTAGTTCTTACTACGTGGCCCTGCTCGATACTCACCCTCATGAAGAATCACAGAAAATATGGATGTGTTAGCAAAGTCTGGTAAAGAAATTAGGGTTTAGGGGATAAGGATCACCTGATATGAAGTTCAAGAAGGAAGAAAATGTTCCTGGTTATTGAAAGACTAGCATCAGGGGTTTAAAGGTTTGTTTCCAAACTAGCAACCCTCTAAGCGATATGTCAACTAAGTCCTCATGGAAGAAGCACACCAACATCCATGACTCAAGGACTGTAAATTATATAATCCAAATCCAAGGGAGAGAATAATGTAAGAACTCAAATTGTGAGACAGGGATGTGTTAGCAAAGTCTGGTAAAGAAATTAGCAGAAGGCCATGGATGTCCGTAGAAGCCCATAATACATTTGCAGGATCTGCACAGGGAATAAGCCTCCTTTGATTTCCCAAAAATGAGGCATGAGAATCAACTGGTTACCAGACAGAGCAAATTGGAGAGACAACTCTAGTAGATTAAAGTGATAAATCTGACTCGGACAATTAAAACCTTGTCACGCGATCTCCCCTCTCATACACTTTGTGCTGGATCTGGGTTGTTTGGTTTGGTTTGGTTTTTTTGTGGCATCACTGCCCTGGTGGAAGTAGGAAGTCCAGCCTTGCTCCTGCAGAGTTGCTGCTGAATTTGAACTGTCAAACCTGTGGGCTGCAGTCCCGTACACAACCACTATGCCACCAGGGCTCAGCCTGGATCTGTTTTTTTGTTTTGTTTTTAACATTTTCTAGTTTTGTTCCATTTTGGGGTTTATCTCTGTTGTATTTTGTCACTGTAGGTAGTCTTTTTGAAACTTTGCTGTGTGGTTTTTGGCCTGTGAAACCCAGGATAGATGAACCTATAGAGATGACAGCTAGAATAAGTGTTCCTAGGGGTATGGTGGATGATGTGGGCTGGTCGGGTTTAGGGGATAAGGATCACCTGATATGAAGTTCAAGAAGGAAGAAAATGTTTTGAAATTTATTTCAGTAGCAATTGTACAAGACTGCTTGATGCAATTGAATTATAGAATAATACAATGTCTGGATTAGCTCCTAATAAAATGGTTTAGGGTAAAGAAAAACTTAAAAACAAAAATGTTGACAGGTATCAAAATAGCCAGGGCACCTGGTAAAAGTCCAGACTCAGACCCTCTATGACCTCAAGGAGCCTGGGCCTCTGTGTTTTTCAGGTAATTCAGAGAGAGAGAGAGAGAGGGAGAGAGAGAGAGAGAGAGAGAGAGAGAGAGAGAGAGAGAGACTCTGGTGTAAACAACAACAGTAAACATTTGTAAATCTATACACATTGTTTATATGCCACAAACCCTGAGAGAGGAAGCTATAGCACATGGCTCAGTTGTGAAGCACACGCTCCAGCTTTCTTGAAGCAGAAAGAGGTTCGATACAGGGCATTCAGTACTTAATGGATTTGCTGGCAAGCCTTGAGAAGCAATCCTAGAACCATTTACCAGAGATGACTTTCAGAACCACATTACCAAGGTGGTCCACGGAGGCAGCTGGGACCCCTGCCCAAAGCAGGAAGAATCAGAAAACCATCAGGAACTGTTGGTTTGGGAACACACTGCCATCTATCGGCCAACCACACAACTGTCTCTCCACCCTCTCAAAGCCAGTGACCAGACGCTAGAAAACTGCTTCAGGGAAAAGCCAGCTCCTCCACCCTTGTGCATGTCCCAGCAACAGCTCTCCAGAAGCCGGAGTTGGCCCTGGTCCCACTTCCAAAACCTCACTGAAGGACATCTAATTGGTGGGGACAAATGTCCATTCCCACCACCACCTACCACCCTTCCATCAGTGTATCCATGCTGCTGAAAAGGGTGCCACTGGTATTTCAAATACCAGCGGGGTCACTCATGGTGGACTGGGTTCGGAGGAACTTCCAAACGAAGACAGACTCAGAAGAAAGTCCTGGGGGGCCCACTCCCCCAAATTACCCAATAAAAATTCTGTGAACCGTAAAGAATACTGTCTGGAAGATGAGCTGCCAACATTGGAGGACTGTTTCGAGTTGATTCTGACTCTCTGTATGCACAGTTAAACTGTACTCTGCATGCCTACAGCTTATTTTGTTGTTGTTGCCGAGAACATATGCAATAGAACAGACACCAATGCAGCGATTTCTATGTGTCCACTTCAGTGGCGTGAACTGCCCTCTTTAAGTTGTGCAGGCATGCTTGCCTTCCTTGTCTGAGTTACTCTTTCCCCATGAATATACACTCGTGGCCCTTTCCCCCTCTGTGCCCATTCGATTCCATATTGGCAGATCCTGAAAGAATTCAATGCTCAAGGTGGACATTCTTTGTTAATTGGGGACTCATACAACTCTTATCACAATCCATACATCCATCCATTTTATGCCAATTGCATTTGTCCATCTGTTGCCACTACTTGAGCTCTTGTGTAGCAGTCACTGATCTGTGTCAATTTCAGCATTGGGAGTGTAGGGGTGGAATCTAATCTGGAGATAGCAATTGAGGCCTTTGTGTGGGCATGGCTTTCTCCTGAGAATTCTGGGAAGTCTCCTGGTATTCCCCAATTGGAGGTGAGAGACCACTGACTCAGTTCTTTGGAGATGAACTATTGACCAGATGAGATGACAGCATGCCGATAGATCCTAATTCCTGGAGACTGGAGGAGGCGGGGGAGAAGCCACATGGGCTTACCCTGATGGAACCAAATGTCTGAGACTGGAGAAGACATGTGGAGAATCCTACCAGTGCTGCGATGCTTGGGAGGCCATGGGGAGAAGCCCACCAGCACTGAGATGTTTCTACCGCCACTGAATACTGCTGATGGACCCTGAGCCCTGGAAAGAAGACCCCTGCCAGCACCAGGATGCTTCTACTGCCACTGGACACACAAGACTCTACACCCTGTGATTGTCCTGATGTTATTGCACATGCTTTGTGAGTCAGAAGGAGACTTTACAGATTGGTAACGGACATATGGGCTATTATTGGACTTATAACCTTGGACTGGACGGGGTTGGGATCCTTTCTCAATGTTACATTCTTCTGGTATAAAAACCTTTCCCTTATCTCCATATACATGCTTCCATATAACTTGCTGTAGTCTACCCAGGCTAGCACACCTTGGTATCAGCTCATTGTTCCTCTCCCTCCGCACTCTCTCATGAACACTTGATAACTTATAAATTATTATTATTTTGTCATATCATTCACAGTCCAATGTGTCCCTTCACCCACTTGCCTGCAGTATGTACCCCAGGGAAGAGGTTATATGTAGATCCTTGTAATTGGCTCCCCCTTTCTATTGTATTGTATTGGCTCCCCCTTCCCTCCACCCTCCCGGTATTGCCACTCTCACCTCTGGTCCAGAGGGATCATCTGTCCTGGATTCCCCATGTTTCCGGTTCCTATATGTATCAGGGTACATCCCCTGGTCTAGCTGGATTTGTAAGGTAGAATTGGGATCATGATAGTGGGTGGGAGGAAGCATTTCAGAACTAGAGGAAAGTTGCATATTTCATTATTGTTACACTGTACCTGATTGATTTGTCTTCTCCCCGTAACCTTTCTGTAAAGGGATGTCACTTCACCTACAGATGGGCTTTGGGCCCCCAATCTGTACTCCCCCTCATTTATAATGATACAATTTTTAGTTCTTTGATGCCTGAGACCTGATCCCTTTGACATCTCGTGGTCACACAGGCTAGTGTGCTTTGTTGCTTCTGAGCTAGATGGTCACTGGTTTACCTTCACGTCTTTAAGATTCTAGATCCTATATCTTTTGATAGCCAGGCACCATCAGCTTTCTTCATCACATTTGATTATGCACACGTTTGTCTTCAGCAATCGTGTTGGGAAGCTGAGCATCATGGAATGCCAATTTAATAGAACAAAGTGTTCTTGCATTAAGGAAGTACTTGAGTGGAGGCACAATGTCCATCTGCAAGGCAGACATTCTTAAAGAGTTGAACTAAACTGTTACCTGGCTTTTAGAAGGCTTCTGTGGCTATTTTGAGTCTACAGTTTTACAAATACACCACAGTAAGTAGTCAATCCAGCCTCCTTGTTATTGCTGGTGGTGATGCCATTGACTCGGTTCTGGCCCATCGCAACCTTATACACAACAGACAAAACATGCCTGGACAGGGTCAAACTCACAGTTGTTCCTATGCTTGAGCTCATAGTTGCAGAAACTATTTAATGTTGTCTTCTTGACAGCCTTCCTCATTTTTACTTCCCCTCTGCTTTACTAAGCATGATGTCCTTCTCTGGTACCTGGTCTCTCCTGGCAACATGTCCAAAGTATGTAAGAAGTCTCATCATCCTTGACTCACCAGCACCACAATAAAATGCATTGATTTTTCTTTTGTCTTCTTTATTCAATGTCCAGCTTTCACATGCAAATGAAGTGACTGAAAAGATCATGACTTGAATCAGGTGTGCCTTAGTCCTCAAAATCACCTCCCTGCTTTATGGTACCCAAAAGAGATCTTGTGCAGCAGATTTACCAATGCACTGTGACTTCTGATTTCTTGACTCTTGCTCTCATGAGCGTTGATTGTGGGTCCAAGCGAAACACAAGCTTCCATTTTTGTTCCATTTATCATGGTGTTACCTCTTGGTCCAGTTTTAAGGGTTTGAGTCTTTTTTATACTGAATTGTAATGAGATTCCATGAGAATTTGAAACATCAACTAGGCTACACCATGGTTCCCAATATTGAATGGCTATTCTCCATCTTGTGTGGTGTTATAATTCTATTCTCTATGGTTAATGAAGTGGGAAGGTTATGTTTTAAAATCTGTTATGTTTGTTAGGTAGGTGTGGCAGTTACATAATCTATTGTCAATTTGAGACTTAAGACTGAAGGAATGGAGATTAGCCTGCCAATCAGGTCACAGTTTGATGACCTCATTTGCAGGTGCTAAGAAAATAAATAACTCACTGGAGGCCAGATACAGACACTCCCTGTGAAACATTACTGACCATGACAAGCCTGATGGAGCTACACTGATACAGCCAGAGTCCCGGGAGCTGGAGGGGCCACATGGAGCCCACGTCAGCACTGAGATGCTTCTACCATCACTGGATCCACAAGACTTTCTACACACTGATATGTGATCTTCTTGCATTCGACATTATTACATGGCTGGGTGAGTCTGAAGAGGAATTTATGGACTAGTATCAGATCTATGGGCTAATAATGGGCTTATGGACTTGATCTGGGCTGGGCGGGGATGTCTTCTCAATATGCAGTTGCTCAATATAAAACTCTTCCTTATATGCATAAGAGTGTCTTCTCGGATTTCTTTCTCTAGTATACCTGGGCTACCACAGCTAGTCAAACAGGATTCTGGTGCATTGCAACACCCTTGCTCAGATCACAGTCCTGATTGGATAGAAGGAGAATTTCCCTAGTGTGCAGCTTGAATCACCTTTTGTCTTCTGAGTATGGAAGCAGAGAGAGGAGGACAGGACCTGACTACCACCAAGAAAGAAGAGTTGAAAACAGAACTGTTCTTTTGAACCTGGGGTCCCTGTGTTGAGCAGTTCTGAGACCCGGGGAAAGGTTGATGCCAAGATAACGTGCAGATCTCCAAGCATTACGCGGTTCACAGATGTTGATAGGAAATGAGAAGCTTCCATGAGAGTGGAAAGAGAAAGCCTGAAGCCAGTGCTCTGAATTCAAACTTCAGTCTCCTACCACTGTGGACGAGTATACTTCCGTTTGTTAAAGCCACCCACTTGGGGGCATTCCTGTTACTGCAGTCCTTGAGAACTGAAACAGACAGTCTGTGCCATAGGCCTTCAGATGCTCACTTCACAGGCATTTATCTCTCACCTGTCAGGCTCCCTTCAGTGAGGAATGTGCTCTGAATTGTGTTCACTTTCTGTGAATGAAATGGCAGGAAGCACTTAGCCAGGTTGTAAAAGAAACACAAGATAATTTGAGTGAAGCATGGTGATTTTAGATGAAATATAGTGATGGGTGGAGGTCTCTAGAATGTGACGAGGCAGTGATATTCACAAGGCTGGATCAGGCTACCTAGCCACCATCATCAAATTATAGTCATCTTAGAAATCATTGCGGGTTCTTGTTTGGTCATAGGATCAGATGGAGAACAAAGGAGTGAATCTTCACAGCTGGAAGCTACGTGTGGCTGCTCTTCCCATTAGGAGTCACGTGCATGGTTGAGAGCCTGCCATTCGTGATATTGACACTTCACCAATGGTTGTTCTAATGAGCAGCCACATGTCAAATACACCCCGTGATGCCATCCATCTTTTGGCTTCTGGTTACAAGTTGCAGCTTGGGGGAGGGGGGGCCCAGACCTTTCTTTTGACATGGTGCTTCCCATCCAACTCATTTTTGATGGTAGGAGTTGTGCCATTTCATAGCCACCCAAGCTCTGCCCATTCAGGAAGTTAGCTATCATCCAAATCGCTGGTTTCAAATTCCAATTCCATTCTGGATGGAAACAAATTGTCCCTTTGATGATAATACAGGTTTGACTTTGTCTCTTTCGAGGTAAATCTCAGATAATCAAAAACAAAACAAAATGTAGGCCATCATATGGTATCTGCAAGCAACTATATATATTTGTCATTTTGTAGACAAAATAATATCCAGACAATGGATATTATCTCTTTTGTTCTCAACTTTCTGTCCCCGGTTCCATAGAGATGCAGCCAAAGAAATCTTGAGCTCTTCATTGCTGAATTTTCTTTTTCTCCTACTTTTTAAAATTAATCCTTGTATAGGGGGCTCATACAGTAGTATAATAATCCATAATTCATTTAGGTCAAACAAAATTGTACAGCTGCTACCATAATCAGTTTCCAAACATTTTCTTTCTTCTTGAATTTCTTGATATCAGCTCCCTTTATCCCCTCCCTTCCCCACTATACCCCTTCCCGGGATCTCTTAATTTTATTACTATATCTTAGTACTATTGTCAAATATTATCCCACTCAACAAATCTATTTGCTTACAATTTTGTTGTTCACTCCCCCCAAGTGGAGTTATACAATAGTACTTGCTATCAGCTCCCCCTTTTTCCCACCTCTCTGTGTCCTCAGGGAGACATTACTCCCATTACTGTTTCTGAAGGGTTTGGTTTTATCTAGGTTTCTATGCGTCAAATGATCTTAATTATTCAAATGAACCTACACAGGTCTAACAAGACTAATGAGGTAAAACAAAAGCCATAATAGTAAAGGAAGCCAATATCAAACTAGAACTAGAAGATAGTCATGTGTTTCATCAGTGCTATGGATTTGTCACCCTGGATTTATCACCCACTACGTGTGAAGAAGGTCAGATTGTTTGTAATCTCCACTTTGTTCATGCTCTTTTACATCTTTCACATCCATTTGATTGCTTGCTCTTGAATTAAAAAAATCATTTTATTGGGGCTCGAACATCTCTTATCATAATACATACATACATATACTGTGCCAAGCCCCTTCGCCTGCTTGTTGTTGTCATCATTCTCCAAATCTCTGCTTTTCCACTTGAGCCTTTGATTTCAGTTTCTCATCTTTCCCCTCCTCGTTCCCCACTGCCCTACCACCCTTCATTACTATATAAATTATTATTTTGTCATATCTCACATTGTCCAATGTCTCCCCTTGTCCACTCCTCCAATGACCATCCTCAGAGGTTATGTGTAATCCTTGTGATTGGCTCCCCCTCTCTACTCCACCTGCCCTCCACTCATCCAGTAACCCCACTCTCACTACTAGTCCTGAGGGGTTCATCTGCCCTGGGTTATCCGGATTTCCAGTTCCCATCTGTACAGTGTACTTCTTCTAGTCCAGAAGATTTGTATGGTAGAATTGGGACCATGATAGTTGGGGAGAGGAACTAGAAGAGAGTTGTTTATATCCATTCCTATCGACACTTCATGATCACAAAGGATGGTGTGCTTCTTCCATGTGGGCTTTGTTGCTTCCCTGCTAGATGGCCACTGAATGAAATGATGAGCCTTGAAGCCCCCAGATACTATATCTTTTAATAGCTGGTACCATCAGCTTTCTTCACCACATTTGCTTATGCATCCATTTTTGTTTCAGCGATCCTGTCAGGAAGGTGAGTACCTTATTAAAAGAAACTGTTCTGTATTTAGGTAAGATTAAGTAGAGGCTCAAAGTCCATCTGCTTCTTTGTTGTGTTTACATATATATAGACAAATGCACCTACATTTATATATTCACATATCTGTGTTTATACATTTATAAATATAATTTTTACATTCTTCTTCTTTCCACTTTTTCTTTTTTTCTTTCCTCTTGCCCTGCTACCATGTTTACCTCTCAGTAATTTCTCTTGGATGCATTTCAATTGATCAGACACTATCAGGAATGCTACACCCATCTTAGAACCCCTTCTTTCCCCCTGTCCTTGTCACCAATGCTCAATTTTCATGACAGATAAGAAATTTCTATATCAAAGAGCTGCTTCAACTACCTGGACTTGGGCTTTAAAGTCAGTGATTCTTAGGAATTTCTTTGGCATTCATGTTGCATATTGCTCTTTCTCTTTAAAAGGAGCTTTGGATTTTAAAACACAGAACCGAAATACTGATGAGGAAATCCTGAAACAAGCATGATTATGGTGCGGGGCAATTGCTGAAATGTGGCTGTTCTAGTCATGTCATTGTAACTCCTGCCTCGTGATTGGTTGGTCATGTGCAAACAAAAGAAAGGGGGGGAAAAAGAAACTGCTGTTTGGAATCCTTTGTGATGCATAGTGACCCTATAAGACAGAGTCAAACTTCTCCCAGGGGTTTCCACAGCTGTAAATCTTTCTGGATGGAGACAGCCTCATCTTGCTCCCACAGAGTGGCTGGTGTGTTCAAACTGCTAATAGAGAAAGAACACTGATGAGCTTTGTCCTTCACTTGGGAACCAGAGAGCTGTCTCAGCAGCTGAGAGAGAGGCTCTCAGGACCATGGGAAAGTAATGCCCCCTGCAGCGTGCAGGGAAGTGCCCTGTCTGAAGTGGCAAAGCAACAGGGGCCCAGAAGCCAGAGTGCTGAGACCATGAGGCAGATTGGGGGCAACACTGAGACTAAGGGAGAGAGCACCGGGGCAGGCTTTCAAGTCTATGGAACAAGGCAGAGGCCAAGGGCTCACGTGGTTGGGAGGCTGAGCACCACAGAGAGATGGAGTTGTTGCCTGAGAAGAGGCGCTGCTGTGGACAAAAGGCTTTCCTCTTCGTGCTTCCTGAGTCAGACTTGTGCCTTGCTAGTGCCTTCCCAAACCACCCCCTGTAGCCATGCAGATTGCCCGTGAGTTCTTTTCAACAGCTCCATTTCTCTGGGGCTCTCAGCCTTGCAACCCTGCTGAGAAGTAGCATGCAGTATGAAGTAGGTTCTGAACGAAGGACTCTGAATGGCAGCGTCGTGCCTGGCCTCGGCCTTGTGGCAGAGGGCCTTTGGCTGGTGTGGACTTGGCTTTCTTCTCCAGGAGGTCAGAGGTAGCCTCATTGCCGTTTCCTCCACGATTAAGATTTTTATAGCTTTCGTCCTCCAGTAGACATTCTCTTCCTTTGGAAGTCCGAGAGAAAGCAAAAAAGAAGCAAATGGAAAAATTCCCCTCCTAGGAAATGACACGGCATCTGACGGTGTCCAGTGATCTCAGGAAGTCTGGGGAAAGCACGTAGTCTTTGTTTCCAGAATGGGAGTGACTCCTAAGCAATCACGCCTGTTGATCCCCTACAGTTGAAGTAGAAGGCACAAATGCCATTGCTGAAGTCATGAGAAACTTCTGAGCTTGTTGTGACAGCAATGCCATGTTTTCTGGTGGATGGAGCTCTGGACCCTGGGACAGGGGCCCCAAGGCCTCCTTCCAATAAGTTTTCAGATCTGTGAGTCTCAGAATCACATCTGGAAATAGATGTGACTAGGCCAAGGGGATCGCTAAAGATCTTTCACCCACAGTTATTGATGGGGGAAAGCTAACAAGGAGTCTAAGGCCTCTACCATGGGACATTGAAGGCAATATTTGGTAATGTGATAAAAGTCAAGAATCAAAGAGAATTAGTTGGCTTTTCTAGTATTTGGCTACCTATTAGGCTTCATACATATGTGGAAAATTCTTACATAGATTCATGGAAGTAATACTGGTTATGCTAGGGAGAAAAGGAAATGATTGGAGATCAAAGCACATTTGAGGACAAAGGTGCACCTGACCCAAGCCATAGTATCTTCAGTGGCCCCTTATGCATGAGAAAGTTGGGCATTGACTAAGAAAGACGAGAGAAGAAGTGATACATTTGCATTATGGTGCTGGTGGAAGGAAATTGAAAGTACTATGGACTGCCAGAAGAATACACAAATCTGTCTTCGAAGTATGTCCAGAATGTTCCTTAGAGGCCAGGATGAGGAGACTTTGTATTACGTACTTTGGACACATTGTCGGGAGAGACCGGTCCCTGGAAAAGGACACCAGCGTTGGTAAAGTAGACAGGCCGTGAAAAGAGGAAGGCATTGGACAAGATGGATGGACACCATGGCTCAGCACTGCGTTCCCACGCAGTGGGAACAACCATGAGGATGGTGTAGGGCTGGGCAGTGTTTTGTTTGTTGAGCATCTGATCGCTGTGAGTCAGCATCACCTCAACTGAACCCAAAACAGCAAAGGTAGCATTTCTTACTCCTCAACCGTTTGGTTCTGTTTTTGAAAGAACAATAATTAAAAACAAAAGAAAACGTAGGGCGCCTGGGTTGGGTCTAAATATCAGCAAGCCACCTCCAGAGACTTCAACCCACCGGATGCTTCATGACACATGGCAAGCTTTCTTGATGAAAGCATTATATCTCACAAGTCTCGCCAATCAGAGTGACTTGAATGTGCTTGTCCTTTGCTTAGCTGTAAAATACGGGTCTGGGGCAAAACAATGACAGTATTTTCTCAATCTCGAAAATACTGAAAGGTTGGGTTTGGGATGCTTTGAACGTCTGGATTCTAATTAATGACTTCATGCCATCAGTTGTGCATACACAGTGAGAAGACTCTGACTGGCAAGCAAAACAGTGTCATCTCAAGGGTATCAAGCACACTGTACCCCACCTTACCCCTCCTCCACCCCCAAAAAAGTTCTCTCCTGCTCCGTAACTTTAAAGAATTAGAGATCCTTTGAACCTTATCTTCTGGCAAAACACAAATGCCTTTGGAAAGGTCACACCTTAAACACTATCAGACCGTGGGACCATTGTTTGAATGATTTTTTTCTTCTTCAGTTTGGCCCAGTCTTATTCCATAAAGGATTTGGAGCTGCTTACAGGAAACGAGTTAAGCAAATGCATTTTTCAGTTCAGAGCTGATGAAAGGCCATGAGAAGGAGGGGGGAGAACTCAGGAAGGAGCATGCCATCAGCTAGGAAAGCTCTATGTAAATTGCAAAGTGTGGTGAAAATATTAGAGATCATTATTAATAATAGGGAGGCTGAATGCCCCACGATAATCCATGCTCATTTCCCAATGTTTCAATGTCCACTATGCCATCAGGTCAAATCGTTCTTCATGCTCCATCTGGGACTGAATGTTCCTTGCCTAATTCTTTGGCTACTTTATTAGAAAAAGAAATGTATTCATAATTTGCTCTTTACCTTGCTCATGTTGCTTTCCTATTTCCTGAATGGCACAAAATTCTGTTAGCGACAGTGCTGTCTGGGATCCCTATTTGTACAGCCTCATCAACTTTCCTATTTCCTGGAAAAGCAAAGAGCCTTTTTCTGTCTTTGCATAAGTAGGTGTCTATTCAGCTCAGGAAGGAAGCACAGGACTTTAATTTGAAGCGTTTCTCTCAAAGGGGCCAGAGCTGATTGTCGTCAAATGGACAGCACTCTCCTAATCGGCAGAGAAAAATCGGATTTCATTTCCCAAGACCTAAGTTTAACCAAACCCAAGAGCCTCAAGAAGCAATCATTCGTGGTGTGATGCTCTGGTTGCAGTTGTGAGGTGCTGTCAAGAGGGTTCCAGCTCATAGCGACCCAACAGACAGCAGAACGAGGTGCTGCCTGCCCTGTGCCAGCCTGGCAATCATTGCTGTGTTTGAGCCCATAGCTGCAGCCACTGCATCAGCCCATATTGTTGTGGGTTTCCCTCTTGTTTGCTGTCCTTTCGGCAGCCCATGGAGCTTTCAATGTTCTTCTCCAGCACCACCGTTCACATGCCTCCATTCTTCTTCAGTCCTCCTTACTCAATGTCCAACGTTCACAAGCATGTGATAACTGAGAGTCCCATGATGCCAAGTTCTTCTTCACATACTCTCTTCTTCAGACTCACAAAAGACACGCAATGATGCCGAATGCAGGAGACTCACAGGCCAGTGGATTGGAAGTGTTGTGGATTCAGTGGTGTTGTAAGCATCTCAGTGCAGGCAGAGGTCTCCACGTGGCTTCTTTGGCTCCAGAGGTTTGGTTACATCAGGGTAAGTCCACGTAGCTTCTCCAGCTCCCGGGGCAAAGGTCATATGTCTTGTCAGTAAAGTGTCATCTCAGAGAATGATCAAAGAGAGAAAAGTGTCTCCCACCACCAAGGAGGAAATACAAGAGTTCTTAGAATTCTCAGGAGGATATGCCCAAACAGAGGTCTCATTGACTATATCTTGATTGACAGGCCAGACTCTACCCCTTCACTCACAATTCTCTCAGATTGACACCAGGTTATATAACTACCACACTACCTTATGAATACAGCTAAATAAGAGCATGTACACAGGTACGGGTAAGAGCTGGAAACACAGGAAATCCAGAACAGATAAACCCCTCAGGACCAACAATAGAGTGGCAATACCAGGAGGGGAAGGGGAAGGTGGGGGGGAGAAAAGGGGAACAGACCCCAATGATCTACATATAACCCTCTCCCAGTGGGATGGACAATAGGAAAGTGGGTAAAGGGAGACAGTGGTCAGTGTAAGACATGAAAAAATATTAATAATTTACAAAGTACCCAGGGTTTGTGAGGGAGGAGGGGCGGAGGGGGGAAAACGAGAAGCTGATACAAGGGCTCAAAGAGAAAATGTTTTGGAAATTATGATGGCAAAAAAATGCACAAATGTGTTTGCCACATTGTATACATGTATGTATTGTGATAAGAGCTGTCTGCATCCCCAATAAAATCATTGTAAAACCTCCCATTCTTCTGACTTTAGATTCATCCACCAGTAATTGTGTTCCTGATTTCATCTTCCTACTTCCTGGTTCATCAACCATGGCCTTTAGATGAGTCAGGAAAAGCCCCCAGCGAAGCACTTGACCCACAGACTTGAGTAAGTCTAGACAGATCTGTTTATTCAACGGTGTGAGACACAGCTTTGATATTAAATTACACAGATACACATGAGGGGTACCCTCCTAAAATCAGATGTAATGTGAGGGGGATAGTGCATCTGGAGCTCATTCCATCATATCAATCTGTTAATAAAGCTTTCTACCCAGAGGTTTCTGAAAAGATTGTCTAACAGTGGTGCCAGAAAAAAAGACCTGGCTTGTGGCAGACAGGGAACTGGCTTTGGCACCACAGCAATGCACTTTCTCACAAAGTCATCTCAGTGTGCCGGTTTTGGCAAAAAAAAAAAAAAGGCAAAATAACCAGCATGACACAGTTTACCCACAGCACTTTGATGAGTATAAGAGGTGAAGAGAAAAAAAAAGAAGGGAGGGGGGGGGAGTGTTGTTTTCAGCCATCCAAACAGATGCTGCGTTTGAAAAAGAATTCCAAGAATGGAATTGCAGATTTGACAAATGTCTGAAGTGTCATGGAGAGTACTTTGAAGGTGATAAGGTGGTTTTGGAAAAAAATTAAATATATAGCTGTGACAAAAATCCATTTAGGTGGAGTGTACCCCTTTGTACATACATACATAACTATGTATCGCTTCACTGTGTTTGGTTTGCTAAAGCAGCCTAACATACTGCCTTTATCTCTGCCTGGACATGCAACCACTTTGACCAATGAGATGTTAGAGACAGAGGTCTGAAATATGCTTCCCACTTTGGTTGGCTGTGCTCACTCTGTCCTGGCCAGCAGACCATGTCCTAGTGTTTGCTTCCTGATGAGCCTGGGCTGTGGAATAACGCTCCTTTGAACAAGTCTGCAGCCTGGACCCAAGCACTGCTTGTCCACCATCCAGTGTAGAACCAGGCAGTATAGACCTGTGAGTAGAAACTAATGCTTATTGCCATCCATCCCGGAGGGGCCGTGGCCACTGACATGGGGTATTATGGCAACAAGAGTTGATTAAATCTGGCACTCCACAGACCTGGCTTTCCCCAAAGTCAACGTTGGTGAAGCTGCTCTCATTCATCCCCCATCCCCCCAAGAACCATAAATATTGCATTTACTGACCTTTACAGTAATGTCAAGGGAATGTCACTAAAATGATACCTAGCAGATCTGGGGGGAAGTAATTGAAATGTTCTTCAAGGTCAAGCTGATTTTCAGCAGTGAATACAACAGTCATAGTTTAAAAAAAAAACAAATATTTGCAAAGAGGGTATTGCAGAAGCAGGTACTTGAAGTTCTCCACATTGATCTCATGCTGCTGTTCCAAACATCTATGTTTGTCAATGACAAAAATCGCCAGATCCATTTCAAAAGTTTGCAAATGGAATTTTCCACTGATTGAAAACCCTCTACGGAGCTTAGGATCAGTGTGCTTTGAAACTGTTTATGGGTATCAACTGTAACATTTTCTTATTATTAAAAAATCATTTTATTTCCTAAACAAAGCATTTTCATGGGATTGTGGGCCCATTTGTTAAAAGATAAAATCTAGCAGCGCTTAGTTTGCATGCCGAAATGATTGACAGCAGTGAAGATGGAAATTTCCATGCTGGATTTCAACAACAAGCCTTGCATAATTGGTGGGTGTGGAATGAAAAATGAGTATCATGATTTGGTAAGCAGAGCAAATGATACCTTTCTTCCAGCCAGTTTACTTATGTTCATGAAGGATGTTTTTCAAGTCATGACAGCTATTAAAATCAACTATCAAAATAAGCTGTAATTTGAGCCAGACTTTTGAAGTGCTGGAATTCAGGAGGTTCAGCCTAGATATTCAGAATTAGGAAGCATGTTTAACTGCTGTATTGCCATTAAAATGTTATCGGTCATATTAATGATATAATTATGGATACATAATATTTTATGTGTATAAAGATTTAGTGCACCATATATAAGTAACACTACAACCAAGCATTTTGTTTTCACATCATACTTTCTTAAATGTCCCCTGTTGGCACAATTTCATAGTAATTCATTTAAAAATAAGGCAACATACTTGTTACCAGAGCAACCTATGATGTTATTTTTCCAGCAAGAATGGCACAGTCCAAAAAGCTTCAAGATCACGCACCCGAAACTGCCAGGTTTTATTGCATTGTGGGTGCTCACCTCGGAGTGTCCTTCCTCACCAGCTTCTTCATTTGCATCTCTGCATCTTCTTTTCCACCCCAGCACACACACTTCCAGTCTGTCGTAAAATCCAATACATTTAAGCAGCCTCCCTTGGTCCTGTAATCCCCTCTACACTTATGTTCTAGTTCTCTCCTTTCTTTTGTGGAATCTTGTCCCCAAGTAGTTATCACTTAGGTCTCTGTGGGCTTGTGTGTGTGTGTGTGGGGGGGGGGGCGGGGCGGTTTGTGTGGGTGTGGTAAAATAATTGCACCTCTGTCAATTTTTCCAGCCCACTCTTCCCAACACATTTTGCACACACAGACCCTGCTGTAGGACGTAACCGTAAGACCCCCCATGCCTCTGACACTGGCCATTTGGGCATCTCTACAAACCTTAATGCCAACTCTAAATACCATGCTTGGTCCTTGATTTCTCCTTCCAAAATCAAACGCTATGTCCCCACAAATGCTCCTTAGAGGTAAGGATGGTGAGACTTGGTCTCACGTACTGTGGGCAGGTTGTCAAGAGAGACCAGTCCCTGTAGAGGGATATTCTGTTTGGTCAAGTAGAGGAAGAGCTAAAAAGAAGACCTCTGACGAGAAGGATCAATGCAGGGGCCGCACTTTGGGGCTCACGCGTGACAACCATTGTGAGGCTGGCGCAGGACGGGGCAGTGCTTTGTTCTGCTGGGAGGAGGGTTGTCGTGAGTCAAAACCACAACTCCGAGGCATCTGACAACAATCACCACAGCCTTCCAGGGTACTGTAAAGTGATCTGATTTCATGAATCCCTCTGGCCATCCTTCTGCAGTGACGGAATGATACAAAAGGTGAATCGTTCAACTACCAGCCCAAAGCTCAGCAGTTTGAATGTACTAGAGGAGGCTCTAGAAGCAGATCCAGTGAATGATTTCCAGAGGAGCCTGGAAAACTCCACGACACAGTTTTACTCTGCACACATAGGGTCACCAAGGATCAGACTCAACTGAAGGACAAATGGCTACTCCAACCACCATTCTGCCTTTTTAGAGGGAATTCATGCTCTTGCCACTCTGGCGGCAGAGTGGATGCTAAGTTGTGCTGCGAATTGAAAAGACAGGCCATGGCTGGGATCCAGTGTGCCTTCGGCAGGCACAGAGCATCTCTGCTTTTTATGAAACCTCCAGCTGTTCCACGAAAGAAAGACGAGACTTTCTGCTCCAGTAAAAAGCCTCAGACTCCCGAAGAGGCACATCTCCTCTGACCTCCAGGGTCACGATGACGTCCGGAGACAAGTAAATTTTGAATTGAGCCTCCCCCCAGGTTTGTCTGGAGTTCCCCGTGAAGAACATACTAACACTGTTAGGATAGGGGTGCCAGGCGGTTCTCTGGGAAACCTCTTGCCATCTTGCCACCCTTTCGTTAACCCTCTTCCTCAAGTGTGGATGCAGCCCCATTCTGTATCTCCATGACCTTGTTCTACCTGATTGTGAGGACAGACTTTACTGAATCATGGGGGCAAGGGAGAGGAATTATGTCTTATCATGATTGTCGGGTCTTACTCACAACCAGCTAAGGATCGAGTATAACGGATGCCACGTCCTGTGTCCTGTGTCACCTCCGTGACCCTTAGCTGAAGATCTGATCCTGAAGGATCACAGCATGTCTCTTGCTATGGCTGTGGTGCCACTCGCCTGGTTGAAGGCCCCCTCAATTACCATTGTCCCTCTACATTCACTTCACCAAATAGGAGGTTCTTATCTAATGACTGGCCTTTCCTAATTGCATGTCCAAAGTAAGGACAGACAGCATGTCAAACTCTCCCCATCCTCACTTCTAATGTGTCTTCTGGTTGTATGTCTTCTAAGATCGATTTGCTTGTCTTTCTGACAGTCCACAGCATAATTCCATATATTCCCCCAACGCTCCCATTCCAACTGCATCATTCCTCTCCTGTCTGACTTTGCTCATTTCCAGGGTTTGGATGCATGAGGCCATTGAAAAGACAGGCCATGGTTTGGGTCCAGTGTGCCTTCAGCAGGCACACAACATCTCTGCTTCTTATGACTTTAAAGCAGTCCTTTGCGGCTTATCTGCCTAATGCCAAACCTTGTTACACCTCTTGACTGCTGCTTCCAGGAACATTATTGTTGATCCAAGTCATCGAAACAGTGCGCAGCTTTCATCTCATCTTCCCATCTCATGATGCTGTCAGTGGACCCTCCAGTGCGAGGCTTTGTTTCCTTTCTGCCCCAGTTGCCTCCCTTTTCGGCCAGCCAGGTGGTCTCATCTGCACCCTGGAGTTGCCCTCCATCGCGAAGCCGGGTGCTTCTACACACAGTCCAGCTTTGCAAGATTGTTAGCTCAGCACCCAGCCCCCAGACTGAAGAAGGGAGGGAAAGAAGTCCATCTCACCACATGCTTTTCCAACTGCACAACCACCCCTTGTTACAGTCACATGACCATCTCCTCATCCATGCCCCGTTTCATGGGGCAAGAAAAAAAATAGGATATTTATATACATTTTAGTAGAAAACTTTACTAAATGAAAATAGCAAATGGATATGTTTCAACATAGTCTCCTTCTCAATTTAGACTTCTTTTTTTCCCCCTAAAACCATTTTATGGGGAGCTACTACAGATACCATATCATTCCATTGTTTAATCACTTCAAGCAGTATTGTACAATTGCTGCCACAGTCACTTAAAAACACTCTCTTTCTTCTTGAACTCCTTGACATCAACTCCCTTTGCCATGCCTCCTACCACCCCATCTCCTACCGTACCTCCCAGAAACTCTTATTCTATTTGCTGTCTCTATAGGTTCACCTTCCTGGGTTTCATCTACTGAAAAACAGAAAACATATAACAAAAATTTAAGAGAGTCACTCCTGATGACAAACTACACCTGAGCTCAACCCTGATATGATTTACAGAAAACAAAAAAGTACATTCAATGTTGAAAACCAGATCAGGCCCAACATACATCAGAGGAGGGAATCATTAAATATGACATTGATTGAAAAAAATCAGATCTCATAAATTCTAGAGTCAAGCCTTCCATGAAGATCAGGGGTGGGGCCATGGGGTGACATCCTGTCCTGACTGACTGTCTATCTCCTAACTCCTAGGCAAGCGGCCATGCTGCAGAAGAAAAGGCAAACCTATTGCCATCAAGTAGATGATGCCCCTTAGTGACAGTACAAGACAGGGTAGAACTGTTCCTGTGAGTTTCCAAGGCTGTGACTCTTTCTAGGCGTAGAAATTTTGTCTTTCTCTCTTGGAGCAGCTATTGGCTTTGAACTGCTGATCCTGCAATTAGCAATCTAATGCAGAACCACTATGCCACCAGGGCTCCTGCAGAAGACCCACTTTTAAATCCAATCCAAATGCACTCCCATGGTCTCTCTCTCCCAAGTTCCAACTCCCCGTCTCTCACTCCAAGGAAAAAGAATAAAAACCCATGGACATGGAGTTGTCTAGGATTATTCTGTTCCTGGAAAGCTTCTGATTCGGTTGATCTACAGAGGGTCCGACGGTGGTTTATTTTCCTTGCTCCTCAGACGGCATCTTTAGATACCATCACACATACTTTGGCCATGTTGTCAGGAGAAACCCGTTCCTGGAAACAGACGTCGTGCTTGGTGAACTACAGAGGCAGTGACAGAGAGGAAGGCCCTCAAGGAGAGGGACAGACCCAGCAACCTGGTCCCCAAGCACAGGAGCACTTGTGAGGAGGCTCAGCACTGGGGGTGGTCCATCCTGTTGGGCATAGAGTGACTGTGGGTCAGAACAGACTGGATGTCACCTGACGACCTCAACAGCAGACGGACGATGCAGTGTGCCATGAGATAACCAAGGCCAGCTCCCCTGCTCTCTGTTTCAACTGCCAGTGACCTGGCAAGAGATCATTCAGGATCAGATCTTCAGCAGGGTCACCGGCCCTTTCTTCTATATGGTGTGCGATTGTGGTTAGGTGCCTTGCAGCTGGTTCCAACGCGGGGGGACCCTGCATCCCATAAGATGAAGCCCCGCTCCGTCCTGCGCCATCTTGACCATCCTTGCTCTGCCTGAGCCCCCTGGCGCAGCCACTGAGTTCCACACCACGTCGAAGATCTGCCTCCCTCATGGGGTCAGGCACGAGGTCTCTCTAAAGAGCCTGGTCCCTCCTGGGAGCATGTCCAAAATGTGTGAGTGGGAGGGACAAATTCTGGCTGTGTTTATTCCAAGATGGGTTTGTCTACTCTTCGGACAGGCCAAGGTATAGCGAATCTACTGTGCCAAGGGCGAGTCTGGGTCAGCACGACCTCTAAGTAACCCCTCAAGGACATTGAGCTGATTTGGACGCAGAGGGATCCTACCGGCAGAAAAGAACTGCCCCTGTGGCATTCCCAGACTGCAACTCTTCACAGGGGTGGAATAATCACCTCTTTCTCCCGAGGAGCAGCGGAACGTTTCAAATTGCTGATGGTGAGGTGAACAGCCCAATGCATAACCAGTAGGGCTCCTCCCTAACAGGGCTTATTAGACTCCTGAGTAGAAACCACCTTATTCGAGAGAGGACATGGGACATAACGTATAAATGCAAGTTCCCTGGAAGATAGGGACAGAACTATTGACAAGATGAGGGATTAGAGAAACGGACATTTGAGTTGTCATGGAAGGAATGAAATGCTTGCCAAACCCACTGCCAATTTGCCTTTGTTAGAGGTCCACAGTGCTGTCGATATTCTTCTCCAGCACCACAATTCAAGTGCATCGATTCTGCTTCGGTCTTCTTTACTCAACGTCCAGCATTTCCAAAGACTGTCAGACAACGTTTAGCCACCCTAGCCTCTAAGGAGGGCTCTGGTCATACTTCTCCCAAGACAGATTGGTTTTCCTTTTAGCAGTCCATGTGCTATCAATATCCTTCTCCAGCACCGTAATTCAAGTGCATCGATTCTACGTCTGTCTTCTTTATTCAATGTCTAACTTTCGCATGCATACGAGGAAGCCGAAAACACCATGACTCAGATCAGACACACCGAAGTCCTCAAAGTAGCATCCTTGCTTTTCAGTACTCCAAGAAGTTCTTGTGCAGCAGAGTTATCTAATGCAACTTGTGTTTTGATATCTTGATTTCCACCCTTGAAGTGATATGCTGAATCTTCTTAGCTGTCTGCTATAGACGGGAAGCTCTGCTGTTCCCCTGGACCCTGCTGGCCTTTGAAATACCGGTGACATATCTTCCAACATTATTGTAGTACACTAGTTACCACTGTCCAGCCAACTGATAAGTAGTGGGCACCAATTAGAGGACCCACAATTTGCTTTCCCTTATTAAAACTCTGCCCCTTGCAGCTGATAAGATCCTGACTAATCAATACATATTGGCTCTGAGGGGCTGTGCCCCAATCCTAATAATGTGGACAAAAGAATTTACTTCAGAGGACAGCACTGAAGCTGCAGCTCAGGGAGAGGGACATGTCTGATCAGAGCACATGGGAACAAATGAAGGGGGAGGAAGAGAGAGTGGAGCACATTTTGGGAGTGGAGCACCCGTCCCTGAGGATGATATTCCTGCTCAGAGCAGCCAAAGCACAGAGAGGACCTTGGGCCAGCCCCACTACAAAACATGCCATCCCTCACTGACCCATAGTGCTATGGGGGACAACATTGGTGACAGTGTGGGAACAGTGCCAGACCTGACACACCACACCGAGGAGAAACACTAAGGGTGTGCAACAGAATAGTAAGGGGAGCATAACAAGGAAGTCCTGAGGGGATACCAAAATTGATTTGGGGGCCAAGAAATGGCCAGATTACACCAGAAAACACTTTTAAAAGTCACAAACAGACCTTGAACTATATACAGACTTTTCGCTTTTTTTTGCCTTTTTGTTGTTATTGTTGTTTTATTCTCTTTTGTTGCTTGGGTTTGCTCTGACTTACTTTTGTGCATACTATTATTTCTGCAGGTCTAGCTAGATAAGATATGCAGGATAAACCATCTGGAGGAGGAAAAAACGGAGCCAAAGTTTCCAGGGGGACATGAGAGAGAAGGAGGCAGAGTAAAGGAAGTGGATGTTAACAAACACAGGGACAAGGGAACAGCAAGTGATCCAAAATCAGTGGTGAGGAGGATGCGAGAGGCCTGGTAGGGCTTGATCAAGGGCAATGTAAGGAAGAGGAATTACTGAAACCCAAATGATGACTGAGCATGATAGTGGGACAAAAGGAAAATAAAAGAAAATAGAGGAAAGAACTAGGAGGCAAAGGGCATTTATAGAGATCTAAATATGGGCATGTATATATGTAAATATATTTATATATGAAAATGGGGAAATAACTCTATCTGCATATATTTATAGTTTTAGTATTAAGATAGCAGATAGACATTGGACCTCTATTCAAGTGCTCCCTCAACGCAGGAACACTTTGTACTCTTAAACTGGCATTCTATGATGCTCACCTTACCAACACAATCTCTGAAGACAAAGCAGGTGCATAAGCAAATATGGCAAAGAAAGCTGATGGTGCTTGGCTATTAAAAGATATAGCATCTGGGGTCTTAAAGGCTTTTTTGACGGTGGTTGCAACTGTCGTTAGTAGGTGCCACTGAGTTGGTTCTGACCCATAGCGACCCGATGTACGATGAGACCGAATACCGCCTGGTCCTGCACCATTCTCATGATTCTTCTTAAGTTTGAGGCCCTTGTGGCAGTCACTGTGTGGCTCCACCTCGTCCAGGGCCTCCCTCTTGTTCCCTGCCCTTCTGCTTTACCCAGCGTGATGTCCTTTTCTAGGAACGGGTCTCTCCTGATGACCTATCCAAAGTACGTAAGACGAGAAAGCTGGCCACCCTGGTTTCTAAGGAGCCTTCTGGCTGGATGTCTTCCCAGACAGAGGGATTTGTCCTTTGAGCAGCCCACGACACTTTCAGTATTCTTTTAAATGCATGGAGGCATAACTTGGTTTTCTACTGTTTTCATACATGGTGGCTCTTCTTGCTGTTGATGCCATGGAGGCAAACCTTGACCCATGGAGACTCCTTGCGTGACAGAACAAAACACCATTTGGCTGTGCTGTCCCGTGGCTGGTTGTGGATAAGATCACTGTGACCCACAGAGTTTTCCTTGACTGGTTTTTGAACGTAGTTAACCAGGTCTGTCTTCCTCATCTTGAAAGCTCGAATCTTGAATCTTTTTCAGCATCCTAACGGCACACAGGCTTCCAAGGAAAGATCAGGTAGGTGCGTTGGCTGGGGACTGAACTCGGTCTCCCCCTTGGAAAGTAAGAATCCTACCAGGAATCACCACGACCCCCTTTTCAGGCGTCACCCTCCTTTTAAACTGTTTGCCTGGGGGCCTTCTCTGATGGTGTCTAAGCCTTCCTCAAGCTGACAGCATAAACTGGGACCCAGAGCTCTGCCCCAGGATGAGAAGATTTTCCTCCGCCTTGCCTGCGCTCGCTCTTTAGACACACTCCCTAGCAGGCTGGGCGGGGCTGGGAGCTGTGCGCCAGCACAGAGGAAACCCCAAGGGAGCTGCCCCTAGCCAAGACAGCCACAAGCCCGGCACCATCAAGTTAAGTGGTGAGTTAGCCCGGGTAGACTAGAGGAACAAATTTCAGAGACACGCATATAGGAAAGGGTTTATATACAAAAGAAATGTAACCCTAAGAAGGCATCCCAATCCAGTCCAGTGCAAAGTCATAAGTCCAATACTAACCCATATGCCCGAAGTCAGTCTATAAAGTCTGCTTCCGACTCAGAAAGTCACAGGTGGTGCAGAATTCTGGCGTTGGCAGGGGTCTCCCCATGGCTCCTCGCTTCCAGGGCTCAGGTCCATCCACAGCATGCTGCTCCAGCTTCAGAGGTCTGTCTTCATCAGGGCAAAGTCGAGTGGTCTCTCCGCTGGCTCCTCCAGCTTCTCGGGGACTGCATTTTGTGTTGCCTGTGGTTAATCATCTCTGAAACGAACTCCCAACAACTGGGGAAGATAGCTTCTCATCTTCACGAGAGAAATTCCGCGAGATTTCCCAGGAGTCTCAGGTGAAAGCCATGCGCACACAGAGGCCTCATCAGCTACTCAATGGCTATCTCCAGATTAACAGGCCAGACTCCACCCCTACGTTTCAATTATAAAATTGACATAAGCAGATGAGATTGGGATTTGTGGCAACCCCCTGGGTGACAGGGTGGAAGTGGCTGCCATTTTCACAGAAGCAGATCGCCAGCCCTTGCTTCCTCAGCAGTTGGGGAGGTTCAAGCTGCCCCTCCCTTAAGGTCAGTGTTATTGCTGTTGTTGTTGTTGTTGTTGCTGCTGCTGCTGCTGTTGCCATTGTTAGGCACCGTGGAGTCAGTTCTGACTCCACACCACGGAACATCACACAAGCCGGACCGGTGCCATCCTTACAATTGCTCTCATGCTTGAGTCCATTGATCTGTGTTGATCCACCGCATTGAGGGTCTTTCTCTTTTGTTTGTTTTTTTGCTGTCCCTCTACTTTAACCAAGACCACTGTCCTCCCCCATAGAAAGGTTGTGAAGGGTCAGTGTCAAACACAAACCATTTACATAACCCCAGCACCTTAGAGAGCTGCGGTCAGTCTCTTGTCAGTTATGGGGTCTGGGGGGCGGCAGGTTAACCTCTGGGAAACTCAGTTTGCTCTTCCATTCAATGGGTGTGTCCTAACCTCTACCTCACAGGGGTCCCAAGGGACACATGCTGCCGGACACATGCCAGCTGCTAACTTTAGTTCTGTCGCATTACATCCAGTTTTGACTCCAATGAGATGCCTCTTGAGGCCCATGACCATCAAGCCTTTCCCAACTGGAGCCCCAACCCTGTGTCTCCTCCCACCCCAAACTCATCTCCCTTCTGCTTTTTCCTTCAAGTTTTCTTTTTCAGTTTGATAGATCATTTTCTCTTCAGCAGAGGTGACTTGGCATGATGTTCATTTTCCTGGATGTGTTCACAAACAAGGCTCAGCAGAGACATCAACGAGACATATAAACAAGCTATAACATATTTTCACCCACGTAATAAGAACTAAATCATGCCGACCTCTATCTCATAGGGCAGCAATCAGCATGACCCTCCAGGGTGACTTCCCGCCACCTTTCTGTTGACTTGCCCCACATCTTCTTGGATTAATGAAGAAAATCATTATCCTCTTCATATTTTTATTAACTGCCGGCAGCAATGCTAAAGAAGTGGGGAGGGGGTAGAGAGAATCAGAAAGACTCAGTGCTGTGTCTCTCAGAGCCCCAGGCAGACAGGGAGGCGTTGGGGATAGACACACTTTGAAGGCCACGTACCAGGCTCCTGCACACTGCCATGGAATCAGTGCTGCCTCACAGCCACCCTCTGGGACAGTGGGTTTCTGTGGTTGTAAGCCTTTCCAGGGGCACGGCGCTTCCTCTTGTGGTGATCAGTCCAGTGCACAACCCACAGCACCACCAGGGCTCTCTGAAGGCCACATAGATAGCAAGGAACAAGGGAAAAACATCACTCAAATGAGCATATTGCCAGCAAGTTGCATAGTTTTGAAAATACAGGCAAAGATTTCGATCATGAAAGTGTAATGGGTAAGCTTGTTGTGCCAACATGGCCAAAGAAGATAGCTAAGTCTGCTGTGACGACATGGCCAATGAACACATGAGATCAATTGAAATGAGGGGATGGAAATGGCTTGGTGAGTCCTGCCCTTGCTCTCTTGCTCTTGGATCTTCAGACAAGCTGGTTGCCTTGTTTATCTTGTGCTTCTATCTCCAAGCGACACTACCCGTCGGACACCTAAGCGTGGACTGTGTGGCTGTGAATTGAGGTTCCTTCAAGCCCTGCTTCATCACGCTCCTGGGATATATATGTCTTGAGCTGGGGACTGTCAGATTCTGTCATCTGGCTGACTGTTGGTGACCTGCTCTGCTGTTTGATGCTTGTGGCAGGATAGCCTGAATTGCTCTACAAAGGACTACTCAGCGGCCCTCAAGACTCCAAGGACTGTCAGTATATTAGCTGTCTCACGCAAGTGAGTTGCACTGAGCCATTTGTACTGCTTTATAGATTACTTAACTGTTTACTTTTTATCTTATATATCCTTCTATCTATATAAATATATAAAGATGGGCTGAGTCCCGGTGGCGCAAGTGGTTGAGTGTGGGACTGTGGTCTGTGGGCTTGGCGGTTCAAATCCAGCAGTGGCTCTCAGGAGCAGCACTGGGTAGCACCCACAAACACCAGAGGCAGTGATGCCCAAATATATATATATATGTATATATATATATATATATATATATATATATATATATATTTGGAGAGAGAGAGAATCACTAGTTTCCTGGTTTTGTTTCTCTCGAGAACCCTGTCTAACACAAAGTGGGAATCAAGTTTGAGAATACTTGCTTCAAGATACTGGTCAAGCCAGATCCAAGCCGAGGTGCTGAGGGCACACAAATGAATAATAGACATTCTCTGCCCTTCATGTATTGGGGGGACCACAGAAATCAAGAGATAGAGAGAGAGAGGTGTCCTTGTGGGAGTGAGGCAGAAAGAGATTAAGAGATGGCCCAGGAAGGCGCCATGAAGACAGAGCAGAGATGGGAAGGCTGCCTCCAGGAAGCAAAGAGCCCCTGGGCCTCTCGAAGCTGGAATGAGCAAAGAAGGATTCCCCCTCAGAGTATTCCGATGAGCGTGGTCCGGTGGACATCTTGGAGGTGAATGTCCGGCTTCTGGAACAGTGAGAGAAGAGTTTGCCACAGTGAGAAGCTGTAGCTGTCTATTCACTTGTCGCAGCAGCCAAGTGGCCTTCAGAAAAAGAACCGAGAGCTCTGTGATGACCATGTGGGGAAACGAATTCTCTTCATGCAACGGAGGAAGAAAGAAATGGGCTCTGCCTCTAGGAAGGGCAACCAGGCTCTCAGCAGATTGCAATTTTCTAACAGCCATAGCTTCTGACACAGCGATTCATGGGTCAGCAGCTGGTCGGAAAAGCGCAGGCTCCATGGCGGCATGGGAGAAAGAGCTGTCCATCTGCTTTGGACCAGAGGACAGCCCCCTAACATGAGTCATAATTCACTGGGCAGTCACAGGTCTGGTTAGGGAAAGTTGGGTTTTTAGCATGGGGCTGGATCCCAGAGCAAGGCCATTCATGAAAGCATCGTTTGGAGCAATGAAATGGAACCAACTGCTGAGCCCCGGTGGCGTAGTGGTTGTGCGTGGGACTGGGGCCCACTGGGATGGAGGTTCAATTCCCGCTCACAGGAACAAAGGCTGGGCCTCCCATTCCCACCACCAGGGCAGTGATGCCTAAAAAAAAAAAAAAAGAAATGGAACCAACTAAGGGAGTTACCTGTGGGTTAAGTGAGCTCAACGCTGGAGGGTATAGTAAGAGCATCACTTTATTTTTTTCACTTTCTGTCTGCCAACGAGCTCTTTTCTGTCCCTGGGTAAAATGACAAGTCTCCCTCTCCCTATCTGTCTCTCCACAACTCCCCGACACTTAAAATAATAAAAAGGTCTCCAATTATTTTAAGTACTAAATGGACCCTATTGGATTAGACTGAGTCTATCAAACCAAGGATAATATGAAAATGACCAGAGTCTTTTATTTCAGGCTCTCTTCTTCCTCCCAACCACAGGCTGGGTGTCAACAGTGACTCCACTCCACCCTGCCCTCTATCCTCTTTCTGCAGGGCTGACGCAGTGGGGGCTGATGAGGGAATAATTAGTGGGGACCCTGAAAAGACCAGAGCTGCTGGTACAGACATCATCAGGCTATGGAGTGCATTAGCCAGACTTTCACTCTCTGTAATTGCAAACCGGTCATCATGAGAGTGGGGGGAAGGAAGCACCAAAGAGGAAAGTTGTATGTTTTCATGGATGCCATGCTGCACCCTGACTGGCTCAGCTCTTCCATGTGACCCCTCTGTGAGGGGATGTCCAATGGTCTATAGATGGGCATTATCAAGGGTTCGTGAGGCAGCATGAACCGGGGAGGGAGGGGGAAAAATGGGGAACTAGCATCAGGGGCTCAAGTGGGAAGAGAATGCTTTAAAAATGATGATGCATGTGAGGAGCTTATACCAAGGGTTTAAGTAGAAGGAGGATACTTCGAGAATGACGATGGTGACAAGTGTACAAATATGGTTTGCATACAATAGATGTATGTATTGATTGTGAAAGAGTTGTATGATCGCACAATGATTGTGATAAGAGATGTTAGAGTCCTCAACAAAAGAAAGAAAATTTTTAAAAACCATTGTCTTCCAGTTGATTTCAGCACATATCAAGCTCGCACAGACAGAGAAGAGCTGTGCGCGTAGGATTTTGAAGAAAGGCGACCTTGGGAGGGAGACTGGCAGGCCTTTCTCTGAGGGACTTTAAGCATAATGGAATATATTAACTCTTTGCACCACAAGAAACCCGTTCCTTCCAATTAGAATCACTTGCCAGTGAAAACGTTTCTCCCGCTGACACCTTGGGTTGGATGGATCAGCGTGCGAGCGTGAGTGCATGCGTGTCTGTAGTTGGTTGGTGGTGACACTCAGCTCCACACAGTCACTCAAAGGGCCCTTTCCTCCAGCCTGTGAGTCCTCTGTTTTCTAGGGCCTCATCCTGCTCCGCCCTTGGTGGAGAAGAGACGTGTGTCGGATCTCGCGGATCTCCTCTCAGCTGCATGGCAGCTGAGAGGAGGACACGTGCCCCGGGGACCCAAGCCAGGTCCTCTTGAGGCGCCCTGGGTTTGGTTTGCAGCACGGAGGCTGTGCTCTCTCCACACTCCCATGGAAGAAGACGAGTGCCTGGCACAGCCTGGCTCTCAAGAAGCAGCTCTCTCGCTCTTGAGTCTTCAAGGTCATCCACTTTGGAATCGGAAGACAGGTTCTCCAAAAGACCCTTTCCAAAAGACCCTGCATAGACGATCTAGCAACTCCATTTGGAATGGGGATGCTCTCAGCACATTATTTTACTTATGGTGAATTTGCATTACAAGAAACAGTGTTGTTGTGTGTGCGTGTGCCTCATTTACACAGATCTGTCATTCTTTGACACTGGATTTTGGGGAGAAATTTTCTATTCTACTCTCAGAGTCCCTGAGTGGTGAAAATAGTTAATTAGCTTGGTTGTGGTTAATTAGCTTGGTTAGCGGTTCATGCCTGTGTTAGCCTGGGTTGACTAGAGAAACAAATTCATAGACACTTGTGTGTGTAAAAAAGAGTTTTTTAATATAAGAGTAATTGTATATTGAGAAAACATCCTAGCCCAGTCCAGATCAAATTCATTAGTCATATTAGCCCATATGCCTGATACCAATCTATAAATTCTTTTTCTGGCCCATGCAACGTGTGAGATGATGCTGAATTCAGGAAGATCACAAGCCAGTGGGTGGAAAGTCTCGTGGAAGTGGCGGTACAAGCATCTCAGTGGTGGAAGGGGTCTCTGTGTGGCTCCTCCAGCTCCAGATCCCTAGTATAGCTCCATATCTCTTGCCAGCATGAATGTCTCACAGGGAGTGGGCGTGTGTCCTGAATCCAGTGAGTTATTTATCTCCTTGGTGCCTCCAAATGAGGCCATCAAGACCTGATAGAGAGGCTAAACATCACTCCTTCACTCTTAATAGTCTCAAATTGACCACAGATTATGTAACTACCACAGTGTTCATCCAGAAGTGCATTGGAAGAAAGGCTGGGTGATCCACAAAAAAAATCAATCACTGAAAATCCTACAACCCCAAACCCATCTATAGACAATAGGACATCCCCTTACAGAAAGGTCACAGGGAAGGGATGAGTCAACCAGGGGACAGTATAGTCTATGAAACACACATGATTCCTCTGGTTCTTTGAGGGTTCCTCCCTCCCCACTATCAAGACCGCAGTCCTCATTTTCACTTTGGGGTAGACTGGAGCATGGACACTGGTACAGACAAGAGTTCATGACACACAGAATCCAAGTCAGATAAACCCCTCAGAAACAGAAATGGGAACAGTTATACTGAGAGGAGGGAGAGAGGAAGGGAGGAAGGGGAAACTGATCATAATTATCAATGCCTGGCATACATCCCATGAGTGAAGGGAGAAAGTGATCGGTATGAGATATGAAAACAATAATAATTTAGAATTTATCAAGGGGTCATGAGTGTGGGAGGAGGGGAGGGGAGGTAAAAAGAGGAGCTGGTACCAAGGGCTCAAATAGACAGTAAATATTGAGAAAATATATTGGTAGGTATTTGCTTTGGGCTCCAGTCTAGACCAAAGTGAAAGGCAGGACTCTGATCCTGATAGTGGTGGGGGGGGGGGGGGGGGGGAGAGAGAACAAAGTCTCAAGGAAGCAGAGGAATAGTCTGTGTTTCATCGGTGCTATATTCCACCCGGGTTGACTCATCCCTTCCTTGGTACAATTGTTGTATGGGTTGTTCTAAGAGCTGTAAGAGCTCCCCCACAAAAATGTTTTAAAAAAAAGACAGAAAGAAAACCCTCCAGGGCCTAATTATACTTGGTCACACTTGGGGTCACCCAGAGTGTGGGCCAACCAAGACCACTACTGGTTGTGGGCATTTTTATCCTATTCCTCATCCTGGAAACTAGCTCTCTTTCCTATGCCTTGCATCACTGTGTGGGTGGCTTGGGCAAGTTGAGTACCATGTATAGGAACCCTGCCATGGACAGAGTGATGGAGGTCTTAGGGGGTCACTTCATTATTCTGCATTCAGACCGACCAAATGCCCAACAAAGATCTTCCTTTGTGACGTTCTACAACAGCGATGTCTAATCGACTTTCAAACTGCAAACACACACACACACACACACACACACACACAGAATAAATCAAGAAGGCGACACGGGCAATGCCCCTTTTGTGTGCTCTGCTGTTTTGAAGGCAGCGTGCAGCAAAGAGCTCCCAACAGACATGGGGCTTGCATTGTACTTCACTGGAGCCATCCCGACACCCAGTCCTGCATAAACACAGTGGCAGTATAAAAGCTTCCTCTAGCACAGGCTTTTCTGAAGATGAAGTGCCCTGTGGAGACAGATAATATGCTCTGAGGCAACGAGCATGTAGCCAGCTTGAATGGGGCAAGCAGCTCCTGGTCAGTGTTTGCATAATGCTTAGCTCTGAGAGAAGCAGGGAGCTCTGTCATGGTGGCGTACAGTGAAACAGGAGTCCAGCCTCGTGTCTCAGCCACCGCCCTGGCACGTGCATCAAACAGAGCCACCAGCCAAGCCTGTAACTTCCCGGTGGTTTCTCTCACATTGCCTTTCTGTGCAAAGCATCTCTTTTTACCGGGAAGCTGGATGCCTTTGGGAAATGGGATCGCAGCTCTTTTCAGAGGCCAGGTCACTTCAAATGCCAGCTGTTTCAAATGCTCTTGGCTTTGATGACACTCTTACCGTGTCCTGTTGGGGTGGGGGTGGGGATGCCAGAGTGCAATACATAGATTCCCTCTCCCAGCTTCGGATCTAAAGGAGAAGGAAAACAATGGGCTATGGCAAATCGCCTTTACTGCACCAGTGGCCCCTTGTCCCAGAGGAGACCTGGGATCCACAGGATTTTCAATAGCTGTTTTTTTTAGAATTCGATCCCTAGACATTTTCCCAAGGTGTGTCTGAGAGGTTTGTACCCCCCAGCTTCTGGCTAGCAGTCGGTTGTGTTCATGCATGCCCCATCCATAGACTCCTACAGTAGATAAAGATAAGGTTGCAGGAAAATGAGAGAAGTTAGAGGCACCTTCCCAGGTATCAGCAGGTCCCCCAGGCCTTCTCCCCTAGTGGGAGGAGCCTGAAAAACGCAAAGCATCAACGCAGAGAGAAATGAGAGGTGGTGGGATTCAAATAATATAACAGCCAGGCAGCTTTAAGTATTAAAAAAGGATATACCAAAAGGTAGTTTATTATTTTATAGTCAATGCTCACATAGGTACAATAAAAGAGGCATACCACCTAGATTATTGGAATTTTAAAATACTAAATTATAGCTGGCAAAAGCAACACAATGGTTATTTATAATATTTCTATATTAATTCTTGATCTGTATCCTCCCTTGCAATATTCTTCAATTTTACCTGAGCATCATTGACTGTGCGATTTATTCATAACCGTCTTTTCACTATAGGAGTAGGTAGGATCCCATTCCTTTAGAGGAAGGCCAATTAGACAACAGTCATTCCGTTTGATAGATTAGAAACAGACGATTTCTCTTCTTTGAACATACTATGTTCATCTTTTAAAAACCCCTTTCCACTTCTGTTGAACATAGGGCAATTGTTCTGACAATATTTTTATCCCTTTGAACACTTTCAGGAATTGCATGATACATTCTTGTATTTCAGGAATTGCCAGAATACATTCATAATATCTCTTGGCAATCTGGGGCAAAAGACAAAGCTGAAAATAGTGACAGTGTGCTTTCTCTAGTTCTTCCCCCTTTTCCTCTTTTTAGCATATGTTTGTTTATTGAAGTAATAAACATAAGGGAATAAGGATCTAGTGCTTCACAGGTTGGGGAGAGGAGCCAACATACCACACCCACACAGAAGCAAACCAAGAAGGAAAAAGAGAAAGGGGTGGTCTAGACCCATATTAGCACAACAAGTCGGGAGGATGATGTCCCTGCATGGAGTTGCTAAGGCACAGAGAGGACTGTAGGGCCAACAACAGCTCCAGACATGTTGTCCCCACACTGGAGCACACCGGACAGAGGACCATACTGGGACACACTGTGGGGGGTTAGTCCAATCTGAACCCACCCTCTCCCCCTGGGGCAGGGTGAACCAAGAAGGGAACGTAATAGAACAGCAGTGCGAGCAAAGAAAAGACAGAAGCCCCT